>VZSC01006075.1:338032-401639 GCA_013398225.1 Steatornis caripensis | reverse complement strand
GGAAACAATCAGGTATGCAGCATTACTGAAGTTTGGACATCTTATTAAGTGCCTTCTTACAAATACAGATTTAAATGCACACCTTACCTTACCTCTCCATTATTTGTGAAATCATTTTGCATAGTATTTTTTTGAAATGGCATTTTTAAGATTTTGAGTAAGCATTCTCAAGCACTTTTAGTTTATCAAGATTTCCATGCCCGCTACAAAATAGTACATTTCAGATGCACTGCTGACCACAGTATGTGCCATGGGACTATCTATTAGCCCGCACTTGAAAGCAAACACTAGGAATTTGACAAATGTGTCAGAAAAACCAAGAGTGAAGTCATTAAATACATAGATAGCCATATATTTAATGCAAGATTAAAGTGGGGGAAAGGTGCTAATTTGACAGTTGTCAAGTGTCAGCTCCACAGAAAGGTAGAGAATATGCATTAGCAATGCCAAATCTATATGGAGTTTATACTCTCTAGAGCATACAGAAATTGCCACATTCAATAATGAAAAATGATTCAGCATCTGCAGTGCTTTACATCTTTCTCTTCTCTGCTGAGATGGCTAAGAATGCAACGTGATGCTAGTTTTAAATTTCTGGTGATCTTGAAAGTTTTATATGAACTAAGCTGAGAGAGCAGGGGTTATTTAAACAAGAAAATATCTTCAGCATGAAATATCTTGCACTCATATAATCTTTTCCATCTTTTATACATGAGGAAAATATTTTAAAACATGCTATGCCTCTCACATAGTTTTTGATGGTTTTGTCTGTTTGCTTGTTTTCCCACAGTGAAATCCCTTGCACACATTTTCACAATCCTTTCAACATACCTTCTATTGTTACACGAGCTGAAGCGTCTTTGTGCTGTTACTAAATATGCAGTCCTGAAGGGCTGCTGTAACTGCCTACTCACATGCTGCAGTAGCATTGAACTCAGTCGGGATGTTTTTTTCAAGTGCTTTGAAATACCTTGGAATAGAGAAGGTATTATAGAAAGGCAAACTCTTTTCTATTTCATCCATGTAAACAGAAATCTATAGTGTCGTCTGCTGTGAACTAACAAAGGCTGCTGAGTGTGAGAGATGAAATGCCTTTCAGGAGACCCATCACAAGAGTGAATCCTTTCAAATGTACCTAGGGTTGCTCAGATGCTCAGGGAAAAAAATGGCCATGAGCATTCATAAAGCTTATTTCAAAAAAAGAAGATTGCACATGGCCTGAAAGACATATGTGTACTAAATATCAAACAATTCTGTAATCCTGACCTCAGTCTGTGACTAAGTGTGAAAGAGTGTGTAGTGGTAAGACTGAATTAGGAGAAAAAACACAACAAAAAGCCATAACCAAGTGCAAAAATTTACAATAGATTTTTTTTAGTAGTAAGATTCTGAAAATTAAAAAAAAAAAAAATTAAGCATTTATCTTAACAGGCTCTCTGTGAGTTTTATTCAGGTAGCCTAATATAACTTGTTACTATTAGCAATTTTTTTTCCCTCTGTGTAACTGGATTAGCAATGCCACACTAAGCCTATTTCTGGATAAATACCCAGAACCCTAAGGGGCTTTTGGTTTGGTGTTTCATCCTTGATATTGTACCTGTAATCAACTAAAACAACTGCAAATGTATTTGCAATTTGCTTTCGTTTTTAACTTGCAATGCAGAGGGGTTGTGAATCACAATGAACAGTTCAGAAACTACAAGCATTTGTGACATACACAATGGAAAGGATGCTAGGGAATGTATTCCACTTCTGGTATGTAATCCTTTTCTTACTGTAAAAACATGTGCAATCAATTGCGAGTTTTAGAATTAGCCCTAAGTACTGGGAGAGGTTCCTCATTGGCAAAGTGCTACCTCTGACTATGGCAGTTTGAGGGACAGGTTCTTACTATAAAAACAGGAAGATTAGTTCTTCATCTATGTATTTAGTATTTATGTGCCACAAATCAACATCAGAATAACAGAGGAAACCTTCAAATACCAACAAGAACAAGATTGTTCTGGTGCGTGATTGTGTGAAAAAGATATGATCTCTTCCTCTGAAGACTCTGCCAGCCCTGGGCAGATGGAACATGGCAGGGGCTGGAGAAAGGCATGGCAGGGTGAGCTGTGTGCCACCCCTTACTGGGGAGAGTCTGTGGTGCTATAAGCCTGCAGCACAGCGTCAGCAGGAAAAACCTGCTGGGGGATGAAGTCTTGACCTCACTCAACTCTCTGGCAAAACTCCCAGTCAGTCCCACAGAGACAAGATTTTTCCCAAGTTTTTACTACTTTAGCATACTATACAAACCAGACACAAGATCAACCCATCCTAGCTTACAAAAGGATTTTTTTTTCCTGACTTAGTTAATAAAGATATTATAAATGTCCCAGACCTTAACAGAGACAACACGTTATTTTTAAAAGCGAAATATATCTTTATACAGGATAGAAAAATGCAATGCAAAGTTGTCGGAGTTTGCTCAATGTCATCAGTACACTGTCACTGAACGTGCACTTAATGCTGGACCTTAATTTGCACTTTTACTGAAATTTCAGGATAATGAGAATTCTGTGAAAAAGAGGAATATTCTGTCCAGTTCCAAATTCAATGGAAAACAAACCCTGAGTTTTCCTTTGGTTGCAGATAAGACACGAAATCTAAAGCTACCAGTCATTAATGCTATGTAACACTTATTCTACGAAAAGTTTAAATTAGTCTCCAGAAAGCTGGCACCATTCCATTTTAAAGAGACAATTTAATTTTTTATTTCGAAACCTCTGTGTTCTTTTTTCATATGAAAACTTGATAGTTTTAGTCCCTTATGAATCTCATTTTAAAATACATTCATTTAAATGCCAATTGGGCCTTTCTCTAGAGAGCGAGGAAGAAAGGCTTTAAAGTGGAATTCTGACGGAAGAATAAACTTAATTTTTTTTATTCTCAAGGTAAACTGAATCCTTCCCAGATATCACTGGTATCTGCCACTATTGTCTCTGCTGGTAGACAGATCTATTTCTCCTTAGGTTATGTAGTTTCCTTTTCAGAAAAAGCACCTAGCTGTCTGACAAAAAAGATCTCTGAAGAATAATCAAAAGCCATTTTTATCAAATGTATCAATGCTTTGTTTCACCTCAAGGCGTTATACTATTGTTAGCTTTGTACCATTAGTGCTTGTTTCTGCAGCAAGACGCTATCAAGAGCACAAGATCATAATGATCAATAATGAAACCATCATGTGCTACAGAAGGCAGCATATTATTAAGTCCAGTTGGAAAAGGAATATCATTTGAATTACAAAAAGATTTATAATGTTCATGTTTACTAAGTTTATTTTACTTAGATATTTGTCATTGAATTAGAAGAATTTGTTCACATTGTTTTTAGATGGCAAGTGTACTAGTTCTTTAATTACACATATTAAAGTCAAGTCAGATTTTCAACAGATCGGTCATCCCCTTATAACCTAGGATTCTGTTAAAATAATATGTCTGCTCCGATCTCACATTTTTTGACGAGAAAGGCAAAAACTCATTTTGCAAGGCTAGAAGAGATTGTACTTTCTTTCTGAGCTTATAAACAAGAGATAATTTATAACTAGAACTACCTGAGGTAACAGCACTCGAGGAACATTTGCTATTTGTTTAAGAATTACTTTATAATGTATAATTTGTCTAGCCTATCTCAAGTCTTCTGTGTCTGTAGAATTTATCACAGGAAAAGACACAAAATTCCAATTATTTTCTGTTTATTTTTTTTCTTTATTCAAAATCTTTGTGCAAAAACTCGTTTAATAAGGTAAGTGGGTGTGCTCTTTTCCTGTGTAACCCTAGGAACATGTTAGATTTCTTCAGAGTACCAAGAAGATATACACTTAAGAAACACAGATTTATGCTAGTAGGATAAAAGCTAGCTGTAGAGGTTAAGTTTGATCTCACAGGATTTGTCTCTCAGGTCATAATTTCAAAGGTCCAATGTGCTGTTTGGGCCAGAGCTCTTTTTGATTGATAAAACCCTAATAACTTAAGACATTGCAACAAGGGTAAAGCTAAGGTTACCATGCTGTTCTAGTTCAGCCAGTGTGAGATTCACTAAAAAATCTGCAAGTCAGGGAGAATGTGAAGGCTCAGCTGGCAGTCGATATTTTTTTTTTCTCTGTGAAGTCTGCAGCTTTCTTCTATATATAAGCAATCTATCGCAATGTGACGAAGAACTAAGATTTCACACACTTAAAGACAACAAGTGATACATTGAAATGACATGGTTCTGCTGCTAGTTTACTGCTGAAGTAATCCAAATACCTTTTTAGGTTTTAATACTGTCAAATTAATTTGTGTAAAATGTGCCAGAAGAGAACTCTGAAAGCAAACCAGGGAAGATGGATATCCTATTACATTTTTCTTCTTTTTTAGTGCATGACTTACTTCAGGCTGCTGCATTTCATAAAACTTTGAACTAAAACACAGATGCGAAATAAGGTCTTCCACACAACCCACACTGCATCTAAATGCAAATATAAATAATCAAGACCATATATTTATTATTTTCCTTTTTAAGGATATAGTTCAAACACGAGATGAATGCTACAACAGAAAAAAAAAAACAGCCTTAGAGGTCATAAGGCCCGCACAGAGTTAAAGGTACTACCAGAGGAGGATATATAGAAATACCCTAATAGGCCATTGGCAGCAACATCTCTGAAAAAGAAAAGTGGCCTAAAAGCATACCGATACAGCACAGTCTGCTTTGGCCTATGAGCAGTGGAAAGCAGACAAAGTTTACTTCTGAACAAATTTTCAATGGAAGACTGAATATTAGATAAGGAAATAAATGTAAGAACTATGGCACAAACTTTTCTGTCTGGTTCCTACCGACCCACTGAATATGTGAATAATGCTTTGCTTCGAAGACATTGTTTTTCAAACACTTGAATCAGTCCGCCCCTAAACTCCTTAAAGACAGTTAGCCTGCTGTCTATCATATGCTAAAAAGAATAACTGCAGCACAGGATGCCATCCAAGAGCATTTAGATCACCAAGTTTTTGAAGGCTATATATCGATATACTAACTTATTCATGATTGACATATAAATGTCACATACTAATATTCAGAAACATGTATATGCACAACAGAATGATGAAGATGGAGCTTTAAAATAATGCAGTAAGGTAACAGATTTTGGAAATCTTGCTGGAATATTAAACAGATTACGAGGACATGAATCCTAGCTCTGAGAGCAGAGACTTCAAACGTCACAGCCATGAAGCTGCTAGAGACCAGCTGGAGCAAGGTCTGAGTACCATTCCTCCTGAGGCTAATAGGCTTGGACTGTGCTCAGCATGACGAGGAAGGTGACTTTGTACGTAGCAGAAAAGATGTGCATTGTTGAATAACATAAAAAAAAAGGGTTTACTTTAAAGTTAACTTGTTTCTGATTAGACAATTACAGAACTTTGTCTCTAACTTACATACTAAAATCCATTTCTTGGACAAGAAGATTCCATCGTACAAACATACTGGGTTTGCACTGGTCTGTGTACAAATTAATGGGGCTAATAGTGTTCTCACTTCAACGATACCAATAGTTTCTAGCACTCAGCAGCATAAGGAAAGACAGAACTATAGATTTTAAATAAACAAATTTACCAGTGCTTCTACTTGAAATTGAGACACTATGCCTCATGAAATATTTACAGGAAAGCTCTCTCTAAGAGAAGCTTAGATGCAAGATAGTCCTGAGGGGGTTCCAAAGTGAACAAAAGACATTTCTTCCTAACTTGCATCATTCAATGCAAGCATGAAGACTGCATTGTTCATCAGCATTTTTTTTGTCTTGTTCAATCTGTTTGTCATGTAACAGTTAATTGCTTTGCCATTCTACCAAACTCCTGACCTTAATTCAAAATACAAAGGATGCTTACTTTGAAAATTGATGTGAACAAAAATTCACTCTGATACTACAAACATTTAAATAGCTATCAATAACTAGGAAGAGTAGACTTACTGTCTGCATGACTCCACTAAGTATAATCAGATCTTATGTTAATTAAGGAATGTTTTGAGTTGTGACCTTACACCTTCATTGAAACAAGTAAATTTGTGAGGGTCTCCAAAATCAACCAACAATAAGTGACACCTGAAAATGTATGAGAACTAACAGCATATTTGAGTACAGATTTCATGTGTATATGAAGCAGTTTCTCAAGCCCTGTATTACAGGACTTATCAGAAAACAATGCATATCCAAGCGACAACAATATATTGAGCTTGGCAAAGGGGAGTGTTTTATCTGTTTGCAGCTTGAGGATACAGAGAACACAGTGGCTGCAGCAGTATCAAGAACCTTTGGGGAAGCATGTATACCTTCACTCCAGAGTGCATGTCCATTTTGGTACTATTCTGTTGGAAGAGTAATGCAGTTATTTCTGGTTTATTCTATATGTGGAAACCTACTTTAGCAACATTTTGAAGAACAAGTTTGAATTAGTGGCCCATTGTTATGACACCTTTTTTAGAGTCTTTAAAAAAAAGAATTCTGGAATGCTTCTATCTTATCACTAAAATTGTAAAAACTATCCTCTGGTGTGTTCTTTTTTCCTGTCAAAATCTCTGAAATGTGAAAATAGCTATTACAATAGGTGGAGCCATAACCTGCCAAGCAGCAGTCATGGAGAATTTTGTAGGCAGTTACTTCTTCTGATCCTTCTCATTTTTCAGTGTATTACACCTTGTTTTGGTCATAGGCTTCCCCTGGCTTTCATTAGGTATAGCGTGTATGTAGCCAAAATTCAATGTTGGATACCAGTTTCACATCTGTTACCGAGTAGTCCAAGAGTCTGTTGTTTTGGCATCTAAATTACACAAATTCTGATTTTTAATATGTTGGAAATTAAACCTGAATTTTAATTTGTATAATAGGAAAATAGGTGAATATAATCAGACACAATACAGAATTAAAAGTATTCAACTGCTAGCAAGTTAGGATTTTTAGACTTTGTGTTATTTCTTTTGTGCATTTTTAGTGGGAGGAAGCTGAGCTTTTGGCTTTAAAACTTCTGACTGGCTTAACTACAAAAAAAACCCTGAGTACCACTAAGGTGGTCCAAAAGTAAAATTGGGAAGGATTGTAGCTGTTCGGTTTCCTCTCTCAGCTGTGTACCAAGTCAAAGCTATATTCTACAAACAATAACTGTGGCAACATTGACTAAAGGTTTTAATAAGTGCTAACAATGTGCGATATTGCCACTTATCGTACATTAATCCAATGGCCGCAAAGCAGTGATTTCAGGGACCATTTACCATGCTCTTAAGAAACTCAATGGAGTGACTCTTTAGGAAAATACCTGATAACTCATTTTACCATCGTAAAATACTGAAAGGGGTTTTTTTTTCTCATTTCTTTGACTGATGCTACATAGATTTTCAATATCAAAATTGCATGAACTCCACCAGAAATTGAAGTGTTATTTTGTGGAACAGTAGATTTTTCTTTCCTTCTGATTATCGATCCATTATTGATCCAAGATCCATGCTTGTAAAGTGCAAATAATTCATCATCTTCATATTTCTAGCATTGGTAGGACTGAAATATCAGATCTTACTATCACACCATGTTAACTACTACTTCACAAATATTAGACTTACAGTTTAACATTTTCTAAAACTTGTAATCTGGTCTCCCAGTTTCTAGAAGATATATTTCAAAGAAGAAGAGACAGCATTGGTATAAGCTCTAATATGCACATATTTCAGAACAGTATTCATTAAAATCATATTCGGATAGATGCGCTGGGGGAAAAAAGGAATTTTGCAATTAGAAAATGTGATATTGAGCTACAGATCTTGCAGCTTGCAGGTATTGTTACGTATCAGTGTCATTCAAAGGTTTACACAGGACTTGTCCTCATAACCACAGAGAGCTGCTCATCACCCAATGGGGTATTTCTGTTCTGCATCAAATGCAGGTAAACATATTTTCAATAATTACATGAGAATGAATATTATGGTTACATAAATGGTACAGAAGTGTATGTAGAAGAGGAAGCAGTATATATTAACTAACTACACAGGAAGTACCACGGAGTTATTCCTATTTCATTCTGTTGCTAATATCAGATTTTGTATTATACAGAACTCTTTTCTAAATCTCAAGGTTTACAAGAGAACTAAAACAGTTGTACTGGTTTCTAGATCTGACATCGAGTTGCAGTAGCTGTTGATTGAAACCAATATAAAATATCAAACCCTAATAAAAGCTAAGCTGCAATGCCCAAATCCTCAGAGTAAGTAAATTAAAATAACTATACCTGACTTTAATTAAGTGACATTGTCTCAAATAACAATCAAGGGGAAAGGAATATATTCTACAATTTAATTTGTAAACATATTTACTGTTCTGTTAGTTGGCATTATTCCTCTCAGCAAATGCAACTTTCTGTGGGATTTACCTCTCAAGAATTATTCTTGTGTTTCCTGCAGTGTAAGGGAGAACAAATTATTTTAGAATTCTGCTATCAGTCTAAAAGTTCCTCTAGGCAACACCATGATTATGTTCATCAGAAAACTACTTCTATATATTTATAGTTTGATTTCTTTAAAAAAACATAAATAAATCTGTCCATTCTGTGCTATTTTTATAAGAAAATATACACTTTAGAAAATGCTTTCATGGCTTTGATAACAATCAAGAACACTATTATCACCACAAATAAAAGTTATGACTATTTAAAAATTTAAAATATTGCTGAAATATCTGCCATCCTAATGAACCACTAAAATCAGTAAAATTATTCAGTTTAAACTGGGGTGCTTTATTTATTAAGTCTTGCAAAATAAGAGAAAGAGAGAGAGAAAAGAAACAAAGCAAACAAAAAGGAGCAATATGAATCATGCAGTCCCTCGACTTTAGCAATGAGTACTTGTAGATTTAAAACTATTTATACATACATTTGGAAGACCAGGATGCTAGTGATCTAGCTCTAATTAAAT
This sequence comes from Steatornis caripensis, assembly GCA_013398225.1. Taxonomy (NCBI): domain Eukaryota; kingdom Metazoa; phylum Chordata; class Aves; order Caprimulgiformes; family Steatornithidae; genus Steatornis; species Steatornis caripensis. Next base: position 392,669 of record VZSC01006075.1, on the reverse strand, counting down.
ATTGCTATTTGCTCCATAACACACCTCTAGAATTTGAAGTGCTGCTTCAAAAAAAAGAAAGTGTATGCTGTTCATATACAGTATTAATAGTATGTGAGGAAAATCTTCTCTGCCCAAGATGAACTTTAAGCATAGCCAAGTTAGGAAGATTCACGCTACCTAGTATACTTTCCAAACTCTTCCTTTCAGAACAGAGGGAATACAGACAAAAGTTTGCAAAAAATGATTGCACAATATGAAATGAAATTTGGTACACTTTGTAATACCCTGAGAGAAGGCAACAAAAGATAAATAGTACTATAGCAGATAAATTTACCATTTTTCCACTCTTGATAAATGTGGCCATGTCAGTGTTAACACCTAGGATGGTAAACTGACAAAAGTTTCCTGTCCTATGTCCTAAACAGGACAGCTTACTGAAAATAATAAAAATTGTGTTCATAGATGCCCGGAATCATATAGGTAGGAAGGCGCATCTGGAGGTCATCCAATCCAACCTCCTACTTTTAAGTACAGCCAACTCAGGTTGCTCAGCGCCTTGTCCACTCAGATTTTTTTATTATCTCCAAGAACAGAGATCTTACAAACTTTCGGGGTAATCAATGCATGACTTCCTCCATAACGAAAAACAAAAAAATAAAATCCTAATATCTACTCAGAATTTCCCATGTTGTGACTTGTGCCTATTGTCTCTTGTCCTACTACTCTGCATATCTGAGAAGAGTCTTGCCCTGCCTTCCCTGTATACTGTACTGTAGCTGAGGACAGGTGTGAGCTTTCGTCACAGCCTTCTCCACACAAGGCTGAACCAGCCCTATTCTCAAAGCCTCTCCTCTACATTGTGCACTACATCTTCATCAGGGGGGCCTTTCATGGGTCTGATTTCCCTATGTCATTGCAAGTATTGTGCAGAGAATCCCCAAAGCACAGTACTTGTGACTGTATATGCACCAAGTAGAAGAAAAAAATCACTTCTCTGAAATAATTTATAGAAGTATTGGTATTTCTATTAATATTATTCATCATATTTCAATAATGTTTACTCCTAAAATAAATAAACATACACTTGTAAGTAAATAAATAAATATGCATTGGTTTGCACATTCACTGCCATGTAAATATACATTTCTGACCTCCCAACATGATGTGCAAGCATGTAAACAAGATGCTGCAGTAAAATAGTCTTATCTTAGGATTGGGAGATTCAATGAGATGAGTACTTATTACAGCAAAGCATTTAACTTACTCAAAAATGGAATCAGGTAGATAATTTCCTATAATTCTGCAAACTGAAATTTAGAACTTTATTTTAGTAATCAGTGTCCAAGCTTTGACAATGTACTATGTACAAGGAAGTAAAAATAGAAAGAAACAAAAACATTAATGGAATTTTAAATGATGTCCTGGCAAATCTTAATATGAATGCCAGCATGAATCAAAATTCCCTATACAGTCAAACCATAGAAATGTCAGCAAGGATTACTTCGTGCCTCATTTCCATTAAAACAAGTAATTTATGAGATCTTATATAGAGGATTTAATGCTATAAATTCTACAGAGTGGTTATCCAATACAAGGGTATTTCAAGCTGTAATGAGAGAAACAGAATTTTAAGGAAACCAATGAAGAGGTATACAGGGTTCAGCAAATTATTATATTTGAATGCACAGCTGTTAAAATTAGTTAATTAGAAATGATGGTATGAATCTGACAACTCTCTGATCTCTTCTAATATTTCATTAAATCCATCTAACATTGTTTCAACATGTTTTTTGCTGGTTTATTTCAATGTAAGTGATATAAAAAACAGGTGTAGGCTGTTCAGTCTACCATTTTTTCCAATGTGGTTGGAAAATCCTATAAAGGTATATGAATTCAGAAATATTCACCAAATATTTGGACTAATAATTAATTGTGCTTGAGTTTATTACATAAATCCTTTTCCATAAGCAGGATGACTGAAGCATTATTAATACTAAATAACAGTAACACTTCCAAGTACGGTAATAGAGAAAATCGGCTAGAATTAGTAAAATGTTTAAGTTTTGATATAACTAAGACAAAAAAACGCCAATTTTTGTGCTACTTTATAAATCTTTGCGAGCATTCCATTGCCAAGAAATAGAGTAGACTTAATTGAGAGCTTTTAGTCACATGATGATAGCCAGGGTGCTTGAAAGAATTTTTATGCATTAGTTTAGACTACAGTCAGGCTAAATATTTTACTTTCCAAGAGAATTAGGACAGCCATACAGGACTTTTTATTCTCTATACTGCAAATTCAGTTAGTCATGATAATTTAATGGACAGTGAGGCCACACAATCTTATTCTCAAGGCTCCCCTTCAGCAGGTCCTGGAGTGAATTGTCATTCTCAGTAGACAAGCCACCATCCCAATTTGCATCTCACATATAATATATTCTCAAAAGCGACAAGCATATTTACTCTTCGAGGTTTATTTATCATCAGTCATAACACATAATGTCCTATCCATTTTATTCATCATAGACTTTTACAAGTTCAAGCTGTGAATGTATGTTATTTACTACTGGTAACTTCATGCTCCATATGCAAAGGTTTTTTTCTGATTGTAAACAATTTTACCTATTTCATCTTTGCTGATGGCCAGGGTTAAGTACTATGGAAGGTCATTGATTGCATACTTGCATTACACATCCTGTTTAAACACAGCTCCATTTCTTCTTTAATACCCAAGAGAAAAAGTAGAAATGTCGCTGATCTCATAACAGTCATGCTGCTCTCCAAGGCTACGTATATACAGCAAAGTGAAGGTGTAAGTACTGGTCACAGTGGTAGCAAAAAGAAAGCAGAAGAAGATGTAACACTAGTTAGCAAACCAATGTGTCCAAGTCCTCAGCAGGTCGTTCCCAGGCTTCGCTCTCTACTTTGCCACCACTGTCATCCTCATCCACATTAACTTTATGAGTGTAAGCATAGATAGGTGTTTTCTTACTACAATCACACTTTTGTTTCACAGTGCTTGACCATCTCCTCTTGACTTCAGTCTAAACTAAGAAAAATAGTGTTTGGGCTCTGATATTGAAACTATTTGTCTTAAGATTCTCCAAATGGCTGGTTGGAGTATGGGGACACAAATGGGGCCACCGGGTATTTCAAGACCTGGCAGTATTATCTGTGGGAAGAGCGTGCCCTGCCTACATAACTCACTGTGCAATTGTAACATGGTGCTGTTCAGCGCACTGCTGTGAGCTGTTAAACAATTCCCATGTTTTGCCTTAGAGGCTGCTCTGTTTCAGGGGAATATGTGATTCTTGCACTAGTTTATAGCTCACAAATGAAAGCTTCAGCAGATGGCAAGATCATCACCAAGATGATGTGCACTTGTAGGACATGTGGCATTCTTTGTTTGCTATTATGTAAGTAATCCAGAACTGCAGAAAGGTATCTGCTTCTTCCTTCAGTTGTCTTCTGAACCTTTCTTAGAATAAGTCACAGCATATGAAGCAGGGCTGTTCTCACAGGCTGCAGATCTCTTGGTTCAAATACTTCCTTTACCAGCAATCATGCACCACCACTAAAAGTGTCCTATTTCAGTTCACCTTACCGTCTAATGAACTTTTCACATATTCTGGTTTTGACTACTTACATTCACTAACAGTAGTTACAGAAAGAAATACTGGATCAGTTTAAGAAAACAATAATAGGCCACACTCCATTACTGTTATTAAATGAATTTGCCCACTGAAGGTTAACAGTTAAACTGTGTCTGACTTATCTGAAAGAGATGATGATAGCCTTTGAAAAAGAAATTAAAATAACTAACAAACTCAGCATATTCACTTATTTTGAATGTCATTCTAGTCTATAGAGTTTTCTAGTCACAGTCTACAGGTTTGGGATCCTGAAGGAAAAAATAAACAGACTAGAACATTTTCCAGACAGTTTATTGCATGAACTTACAGTACAGAATTGCTTATATGGGCAATCATAAATATGGCTTCTACAGTAATGCTGACTAAAAGCAATTTACTCATTTGAAGTTTATGAATGCAAATCTTCTGTTAAACAAAAAGCCAGGCTCAGGTTCAAGGGGATTTAGTTTTGAGAGTAAACACATTTAAAGATAGATGTATTTTTAGTAAGAGAACTATGATAGGGACCTGGTTGAGCCAAAAAGATGCTCTGTGAGAAGGTATTCAACCTACCTGTATCTCAGGTTTCCCAGGAAGATAAGTAGGATAATAGCCTTTTGGCCCTTACACTGGATTGTGAAGCTTAACTCCTAAAGAGTCTTATCCAAAGCCATTAAAGCCAATAGAAATCTCTCATTGACTTTAATGAGCTTTTGTTCAGGTCCTTTACAAGACAGCTGAAAGACTGCCATTGACTTCAAGCCCTAATTTTATAAAGCTTTTTCAGATCCTCAGCTTGGAGGCATTTGGAAACATAAAAATGAAGTAATAAGATTATTATATTTATCAAACAAATCCTCATAAAATAGAACTTTTTTTTTTAACTCTAAGAGTGCTATTCAGTGCCTATGTGTACATCCAGGAATACATACATATCTATCTCAGTTATTGTATGCAGTTATTAATAACTGTTTCTTACATACTCATACATGTTGGTTGCATAATCATGTCTGCACTGCTGGATGCTAACTCTACATATTTGATCTGGACGACATACAGTTTGAAATTACTTTCCCTTGATTTAGCCAGAGTGTCAGATACAGAATATAAATTGTCACTTTTTTTTTACGCTGGTATTATCCTGGCTGTGTAAACAAAGACAATAACTGTTCTGGCATAAAGTTACCTCTTTAAAATCTTTAAGACATTTTAAGAGGAGTTTCATACTTGATCAGTTCTTTATAATATGTCTCCTGTCTGATCTAAGAAAGAAGCAGCACTGCCAGGAACAGTAATGCTATATTTCCTGTGCTGTCAAACTACAACCTCATAGCAAAAAGGGCCACCAAAACAGGTAAATTAACAGAATCGAAAAGAAAAAGAAGAAACTTCAAAAAGTGGTATCATAATTGTATTAGCTTTTCATTATTACATTCCTGTAGTATGCCAATTCTGGAACGCTAAGCTAATACCATCAAAGTTTGGCTTCATTCTATAAGAATTTGAAAACAGTAGCAGCTAATTGAGTAGAAATCTCTATTCTAGTCCAGGTAATTGAAATAAATTTCCAGCATTATGCAAGTTTTTATCCCCTTAAATAATATTTAAAAAATGCAACTTCTCTGAATATTTATTGGCTTCTGTTCAAAACAGATATTTTCAGCATTATGAATAGCTGACATGACATATTTCCAAAGTTGAAACACAGCAGTAGTAAAGTGATAGTATTATATAGCACCTGCCATTCTGTATTGCACAAAGCATTTTTTAAAAGACAATGCACAATAACCATGCACTACTTAATTTAGTCTAATACTCTGGAAAGGTAATTAATATTTAAGTTTTGATCATATAGACAGTTAACAGCATTTATAATTCAGCACTACTCACAGATGTTTCAGTATTTTTGTAACATCAGTTAAGATATTAACTTTATTCAAAGACATGACTGAGCAGAGATATTAAACCTTTACAAGTTTTAGTTAAAACATTTTGATTTTATTCACATATTTCAGGAAAATGTCTCTCTATGCCTTTGTATTCCAATTTTAGTCCTATAACCATGCAATAACAAGAGAGAATATAATTTATTTTATAATATTTTTATGAACAAAGTAAAGATAATTTAATCTGCCAAGGTTTTACATTTTAGAAATTCATATCTCTCCAAAGGTGCATCTAATTTAGAACTTGATTAGTATCAGGGGTTTTGCTTTATCAACCTAACTCATTAGGCCATTACACATATTGTTATTCTCCAAGAGAAAAAATTATTCCAACATCTGTTCTCAATCCGTTTTTCCATAATTTCCTTTTATGGTCCATGAAACTCATTAAGCTCATCTACAAAATATTACTGTGTCTGACTATCTACACTATATATGCCTTTCTACTACAGGATTGCATGAAAATTGAAAAAATGGTAGCCTACAACATAATAAACCATTTTTACTGAATCTCTTGATCCAAGAGAATATATCTGGTTTTGCAAATCAAAATTGTGACTTACGTAACATTTACCCTAATCTCTTAGGTGATCTATTTTCTAACAAAATGAGAAAAATGTCTTCGCGTCTTAGCATTGTGGTCTCTTCCTTATGACTGCTGCAGTCTTACAAGAGAAAAAGTGTTTAAGTTAAGAAGAACTTTCCCTCTGAATGATTTGAAGAGAGTGATTTTAATATTTTAATTCACTTGTGCAAGTGATCTCAAGAGTACAAAAGACAGAGAGGTAGAAAGCATCTCAGTAACCCTACATCTAATGTGTGTTGAATGGAAAAGAACCTGGAGTCCAGCACATCCTAAATATACTTTCAATTTTCTTCTTCAGATAAAAATTTTCACTATTGCATTATTCTCAAGCTAGTTTCCAGCCCTGTGGTTTCTTCTGCCCCCTTTTGCCTGTATTCAATGATTGCTGCTTTTTACCTTTTTCAGGGGAAAATATCTATTTACATTTGACCTGCTGATAATGTATATTCATCAACACAATACAAAGGTCATTCATCCTGCAGGAGATAAAAAATTCACTGTCGAAAAGTGTCTTACTAGCTCTCAAAAGGTGCCACTTCTGTAAGAAAACTGGCATCCTATCCAATGTTAGCTAGCAGCTCATGACTAATGTGAGGTCAAAGCCTAGTGAAGGTGCTTTCGTAATATTTATAAACATCAGTGAATTGAGTAAAAATTTGAGGGTATTTAGATTTACCCCAGTGTGCTATCTTGTATGAAAGTTACATGGTGTCTACCTTGAGGATTTTACCTTGCATAAATTTCTGTGCGAGCTGCTGTAAACCTGAAACCAATGCCTAACTGCTAAAGTTTCCTTATGCCCTGTGTCTACACTGGCAATATATTTGTAAGTGAAAAGAAGATTAGTGGCTTTATGACTAAGATCTATCTTGGGAATAGAGCACAAGACAGAAAAGGGAAAGCCTACTCAGGGAGGAAAGAAATATCTGCACAGGATAGACTGAATTAAATCCTGCTGGAAAGAAACCCCAAAACTAGATTTTAGGAATCTTAGAAGATAGTAGCAGAAAAATAATAATCAAAAATAGCAAGAAGTACAAAAAAAGTACAACAGCAAAATGAGGTAATGATATCACATATTCCAAACAAGACAGTCGGCCTTTTTTGCATTTTTTCCTGAGAACAAATTATTTCAAGTTAATAATTGGGCTAAACTTTCAGAATCCAGACAAACTCACAAGGTCCTTGCTGTTGCTAATTCAATTAGAGTCTGTGGAGAGACTTCTGTATGAAATAGGTATGAAATACACAGGGGTGGAAGTATCTAGCCTTGACAACCTCCCTGTGGCAACAAGTAGGTTTTTTATAACATTCGAAGAGTATTCTCTCTTAAAGACACATGTCAAAAAACCACATATGGAACAGGGCAGAAAGGATTTGTATTTCCACAGCAGGACGCACTGCTTATGCAACTATTTCCTGCATGCTAGATTAAGTTAAAACAAGAACAGGAATCCACACAAAGGGTAACAAAACCAAAACCAAACCAAACCTGGAGTGCAGGGAAAGCATTTACTGTCTTCCTGATGAACAGATATACAGTTTTACCACTCATGAAACAGATGTTTCAGGTTATGTTTTGTCATTGTTCAATATGAAAATAGTCCTATATAAAGGAAATTTAAATGTATATTTTGGGAAAAGTTTGGAAATAGACCTACTGTCATCCACAGACCAATTTAACAGTTAAGACTTAGTAAGCACAGTTACAGTTTCCTAATTCTTTATCCCAGCACTGGCTCTAAAGCAAGACCGAGCTCCCAGGGAGGGAACCATTCCAAATTACATCAGCTGGCAACACGTCCTCAGGGAGCATCTGTCAGCTACAGGGAGCTGGCTCGCCCTCTGGCTACTCCTCCAGTACATTCCTCCAGGTTTAAAATCTCTACCAGTTTTCCTTCCATGTGGGGGAATTAAAAGGAGTCTATTCTTTTTGCAATAGTTAAGAGCAAACTCAATCTCCATTGACCAAGATATTTTATAAAGTCTAATAATTCTCACAAAAATAATAAAAACCCAATCACGATCAATTCATACCTGCTGTGTTGCACAAATGACCCAGGAGACATGCACTGCTTTTCAGTTGCAAAGTGTAAATGATACACAGAGAATTGACTTACAGGGCCAAAAGCGTTGCTGTCAAAGCTGTGCCCATGGTGATCACCTTCCACCCAAATATGCCCATGTGGAACTTTCACATACTTCTTTTTGTATCCAATGGTTCTAAAAAGAATTGCAAAAACAGTTAATCAGTTAAAAAGAAAAAATTACAATATTTTGTTAGGAAAATTCACATATTTATTGTTTTGGAATTTGACCTTGCATACCATCCAACACTTGCTTAAGAAAACCTGCACTTTAGTTCTTTAGTCTTCAAGAGTGCTACTCATGAAAATTCACGACAATCTTGTATGAGCTAGTTGCACTATCAGGGCCTGTTTACTACATTGGTTTGGCAGAAATCACATCACGACAGGGGAGACTTTTCAATTAAATGTAATTAAGATATTCATATTTTCATCTCGTAACAATTCTTTGAAACATCAGATTTTATCACAGGTGAATGAACACCAGTTGCAGTCACATAAAGATATTACATCGTGAATGCTTTTCTTCTGGGCTAGCATAGGTACTCGTCAAAAACAGACTGGCATATCTGAACTGGCCCCATTGGATTCCTGTAATACTTCTATCCTGGGGGTAGGATGACTTCAGTGGTAACAAGATAACAGGATAAACCTAAAGCAAAACTCTAAGAGAAGGCCAAATGCTGCAGAAAATGACACTGATGATTCAAGCCACTCTCCACAGAAATTAACAATGAAGTGACGCCTCAGTATGCCCTGATATTACGAAAATGACAAACTACAGATGAGTCCTAAAGCTGAGGTGCGAGTATGTGAAATTCCTGTAATTAGTTCCTGTGTAGCTGTCATTTTCACAATTCCAGTCTGCCTTCTACCATACACTTTTGCTTACTTCATACAGGATCTGTTATTCTGCAATCATTTGTGCAGGGAGGTGATTTTATCATGCACACCAAATTGTTACTATGATGAAGCATTTACAGATGGGACTACAGATAGCGATACCCCTTACTTTGTTTTGGATAGCCAACACTGTCCATAGACAGAAACAAACTTTTGATCTAGCTTGTTGCCTCCAGCTGTTCATCACTTTTCACCATCTGGAAGACATGCCCCCAAAGCAGGAGGCAAAAAGAGCACGCTCTAAAGCTAAAGAAAATCATCTGAAATGAGAAAATCACCTTCACTTGGACATTCAGCAGAACTGTGCAGCAGCACTGACCAGGGATGCTCACGAGTGAAAATGGGAAAACTGTTTTTGGTGACGTTTGTTTGGCTTGGGAGAGTGTGTGGGTGCGAGGATCTTGTAAGGATAAGCTAATTAATAACCTGGAGACCATGAAATATTAGATGAATAAGGAATCTTCAAAGGTGCATTTTATTAACTTTATTTGGGTTTATTAGTCAAATAAAAATCATTATTATTTACTTTGCAAGTCACAAAATCTAACCAGTGCTTTTTCAAACAGCCTCAGAGGCAGCTGAAAGGATGAGGGTGCCAGAACTATATTCTAATGGAAGTTCTACCCATTCTTTCATTGGAAGCTGAAAAAATAGCCTATTTGCAGAAAAAAAAAGACTGATTTTCATCTTTCTTTAGAATGGTTTCATATTACACAGTATGCAAGTGAGAGTTCCTAAACCATTCAAAATAAAAACGCAAACCTGTCCTGAGTTGGTAAATATATGATTTCTTAAACACAAAGAGTAATTCTCTAATAATTTAATTATGCTAAAAGAAAAGAGCAATTTTTTACTATGCGATTCCTTCTTTTTGTGTGTGTGTGTGTGTTAAGAAATATGGCATAGAGTCTGGACAATAAAGCTATGCATATTTTGAGATTACATAACGCTTTGTCTTACTGATAATTCCTTTTATAAAATACAATGAGACTATATTTTACTAAAAACGTGTTTTAAGATATAGGTTCAGAGGAGTTGGCCATTAATTCTGTTCTGTCTGATTAGACACTCTGAAAATTATTAAATTAGTATCTTCCATTAGTGATAAAGGCAAACAATAGCTAAAAAAATAGTTAATTTTCTCTTCCATTCATCTTCCTGAATATAGAAAAGGAGATTGTCATAAAGTTTTGTACCTTTATAGACATCATGCACAGGACTGAATTTCACCCAGAAGGGTGAAAGGATTTGAAAGTTAATTCTGCTGACACGTTTACCTTATAAATGTCAGGAAAATAATATGGCAAATGCCAGTCAGTGACTTCATCTCAGACCAAACACAATCTCCTACCTCCCAAATAATCTCCTTTATTATGATTAGGAAAGCACTAACAGAGAGGAAAAATAAAGAAAAAAAAATTTGCAATAAGTACTTGGAAACAAACATGGAAAGAATTTAGTCTGCATGGATAGGTTTTGCAGAGGTTTGCAGAGACCCCATGAAAATAGAAAGGCTTTACAGAGGTGTATAGTGTGTTGTTTAAGGCCTAAAGGAAAAAGAAAAGGACTACAGAGTGCAGAATTTATCACTGGTTCTTTTTATTATTTCTACAACATAGGAAAACGCATTTTTCTTTTCTACTCTTCAAATAACCATAAAAAAACCCAGAAAAATTTGCTACAATTATGCAAAAAAAGATCTCTTGCAGTGATTAAATAAGAATTATGTACAAATTCTCATATTGAAAAAAGCAGGTGATTGTACACAAGAAGTTTTGACTTAGAGGAAACAAAATTAAAATTGAGGATGTTAATAAATGTGTTAAGGGAATAGGGGAGGCAAAAAGAAGTAGAAAAGAAACAGAAGCAGCAGTTCTAATTATTCACTTTAGTATACAGGGCTGATAGTGCATGGATAAATTCCTCTGTAAGCTCAGCAGATAAATGTAAACCTACTGCCATTTCATGTATGGGGTATATAAATCATCAGATTTTTCCCACATGTAGGTCCAATAGGAAAAAAAATCAAACTATATTGTAAACAATAAGTGCCTATAGACTAGCGAACAAAAGAGAGGCAAGAAAATCTATTTTTCTAAGATAATTCCTTCAAAATGTTAGTGCAGTATTTGCATAGGGCAGTTATCGAGGGACATTGCATCCACTTTAGCAATCCTCCTGCAAAAACTGTCCTGTGGAATGCAGGTGAAATTTGAAAACAAAGTTTTACATGAGGTTTTCACTGGATGAATTAGTAACAAACGGCAGCAATAAGCTCATGTTACAGTAAATTGGATTATCCTTTACTTATTATTGGTTTTAATTTTCAAGATAATGTCATTGTTGAATTACTCCACAACAGATCAATAAACCATGCATGCAAGCAAACCAGGCTACAGGCTTCAGAAAGCCGTATTTGGTTAATGACAGTAGGTTATTTTTAATTACTGTTGCAAAGACTATGTGGACTTTAAGAAGAAAAAACCCCAAACTTGTAGTTTCCTCTCCTATGAAGACAGTACAAATTGCTTCATAATCAAAATTAGTCCATTAGTAACGTTGCCCTCTCTCGCATGAATCTTGCAGAAATTAAACACTTTAATCTCTGGCCCAAATTGCAAGAGGACACCATTTCTATGGGCTACATTGGCAATATGGCTCTTCCTCTAAACGTACAAACAACCATTCATTCATTTCACTAGCTAACCATTTTATCCAGACATCCTTAAAGTAATCTGTTGCTCATCTTTTTGAGCAATCCTACAAGGGCAAACCACTAACACAAATTGTACAACAACGTTCTGAGAAGAAGTAGTGCTGACTCAACCCTTTTTTTAAGAACAGCTTTGCAGGCAACTGGCATCCACTTTTCAGATTCAGGACCACGTACATAAATAACAATTAGAAGTATAATGATCAATATTTCTGTGAAAAATTAGTACAACATAAAGTGAAAAATTACTTTGAAATGCTTCTAGCACTCTTCAACAACAGCAGCAACAACAAAACTTAAAATCCTCAAGGCAAATATCAATTGAAAGCACAATTAGATCATCAGGAATTTTACATCAACTCCTTGTGAGAGGCCTTTGCTCAAAAGAAATGCAGTGGATAATGTACTGTATATTTTGAAAGTAATGTAAAAACCTCTTTTTCTTTGTTAGTTCAGTATTCTTAGTCTCATTTCTCTGATTTTGCCTGTAATCTTGACCTCTTTGTTAGCTTTCACACATGAAGTATTTAATTAAATTTAGAAGATGTCTGAATTAATTCTTAGGAGAACAATTGGTGTAAGTAATAATTACCTTACTATTTGTTAATTTCATATCCAATTCATTATCATGAGTTATAATTACTGAAAAACCTTTCAAATTTCAGAAAGCCTCTACTAATAAAGAGTAGTCTTTCATTTTCTGACTTCCATTATCTTTGAAATAAAAATAAATAAAGACTGTTTAGCACCTCACAGACTTCTCATTTTGAAGATTTGCTTTAGGAATACCACAGGCAAAGACACTAAAATACCCAGGTTTTGATACACAGTATTCAAGCATCTTTTAAAAAACATACTGGTGTGTGCAAAAAAATACTTCAGGATTTACCGACATCTTGGACAGGTTAGTAAGAATCAGCTATGCTACTGTTTGCTCAAACTGTAGTTAAACTCTCATTGGCTTAAGAACAGAGTCTATGAGACTTGCAGTAATTTTATTGATCAGAATGTAATGGAATTGCATTTATGTTTTTAGCAATTTTTACAGAAATTTCTCTAGAATTCTGATTTTTACATTTTGAAACTGACAAAGGTTTTTTTCTCTATGATTTAATAGTTAACAGATGTATTTATATCTATCCTTGGCTGAGAAATAATTTCAATCCTGACAGTCAAAAAAGAGCTCTATATGGTATTCTAACCACCTGTCCACAAGTAAGAAAAATCTGCTTTTTTAGGATGTGATACCAGTGCCAAAGCAAGCAACTTGGCTCAGCTAAGTTGGATGAGGAATGATTGCCTTCAGTTTGATTTGACCTTAAGAAATCAGAAGGTCTCAGCAATCTTTGGGTGTCATCAGGGAACAGACACTGTAATTTCCTCTGTTTGCACAGGAGATAATAAACAAATACAAACCCTTTTGTAAAATAAGAGGTCTATATCATACTTAAGAGCAACTTTTTCCAAACAACATAAATTGCTGTACGTAGAAGTTTTTCACATAAATTCATCTTCATCAAATTCACAGAATGAAGAAATAGTAAGATACTCAATTTCAAGTGACACCCAGATCCCAAGACAAGAACCTTATTGTAATCTATCATGTAAATTGTATTAGTATCACCACAGGGAATCTTTCGTATGACGCTAAACACCTTCCAGACCCTAAGAAATCTCCATTTTCTCTTTCAACACACACACACAGCCATCTGTGTCTTTTTACTTTAACCCTTCCCTTCCATATACTGTATTCCTTTGATCACAAGCTGCTATTTAAATCAGCTGCTTTTAGAACACAGGATTATGTATGTGAAGAAACTAAGTGGTTTTTTTTCTTAAGGCCAAGTTACCAGACTGTGCACGAGAGTATGTCAACAGGTTAGGAAACATTCTCCAGTTGTGTGCAGCTATTAACTTTTACCTCAGAGCTGAAATGTGTTTTCCTTAAAAGCTGCAGATCAGTCAATTATTGAGAAGCTTTACTTTAAAATGTGCATCCAAGCTGAGAACTGGGGAAGTGCTGCAGGAGACTCTGTGTTTGGGATACTGCTTCTGGAGCGTTGCCAGATCTGATACATGGAGAAGGGAACCCTCAAAAGAAGACACGGCAGAATGACAGAAATGACAGAAGCTAAAACAGTATTAGGAGCAGCCATTCAGGAGGCACAGATCTCCTTTGCCTATACTTGGGCAAATTTTTGAGCGCTTAAACCCTGTAGGTTGCACCTTTTGCAATGAAAGATTTTGAAGTTTCAGGAAAATCTGAGATTAATTTCCTGGTTTCCTCATTTGGAACAGAAATGTGATAAAACCATAACCTTTTGTAACAAACAGGCTAAGCAGTTAAAGAAAGCGTGACACCAAAGTGTAAATGGTATCTTTTTCCCAGCTAAAGCATTCCTACCGAAGTGATGCACCAATGCAGGTTCCTATGACTCAGCAGTAGCAAGAATAAGGAGAAATTTGATATGGAAAGTATGGGAGGTGTTTGTAGGTGTTTTATTAATTAGATAATTTCTCACAAAGCATGTAATTCAAAACAAAATAATTATTTAGCCATTACTTGCTTCACATTTGCTTTTTTCAAAACAGCAGTTAATCACTTTTAAAACATACAGTATTTAGTTACTGGATTTCAACCTAAATTAAAACGCAGTCTAATCAGATATTGATGTTTACACTTTTTGCCAATTTCCTGCTGTTTGAGAGTTAGTTAAATTTTCAAATGTATGCATCATGTATTGCATCAGACAGCTTTTAAACTACACTTCTGCCAGATGGCTACACCACACTGACTGAGGTACACAAACACGAATATTTTGCAGGACAATGCAATGCAGCAAATTACAGCATAACATTTTGAAACCAGAAGAAATGCAGTCATGCAAAATTTTGTATTGCTATTGCAGCTGTCCTTTATACAGGTTAATAGAACCTAGATCTCATTTTCACTAGGGCTTTCTTTATACTGCATTGGCAGAGCGATGAGAACTGGAAGTATTAATTCTAAGGCCAGAAGATACCAATGTGATGACCCAGTTTGAAATATGGATAAGTACAAACCTCAGACTTTCAGGTAGTAATTCATGCAGTGATTACTGAATAATTCGCTATTAATTGATATCTTAAGTATGCACTATTGAGTGAAGTAAAAATCTCCATTATTTTATGTCAAGATGTGTTTTATAAATACCTGCATTACAAAATATTTGATACTTTTACTATATATTCTAATCAGTGCATATTGCTAGTTTCACAGACATATCACTAGATGAAAAGAACTTCATCTGAGTAAACAGATGTAAAATGTTGCCATCCAAAAAGCACTCTGCTTTTACAGAAACAGGAACGAAGATAACTTTGATGCACACATGTTAGTGAAAGAGAGAACATATTTTTAGTGCCATATTACAAACAGGTACAGAAGCTACTGTTCAAAGTTTAGCATAATACTTTTATCTTGGCAAAGACTTATCTCCCTCCACCAAAAGGGGAAGTTAGGAAAATATGAAAATATATTCTGTACATCCACTTGTGTATTAACAACTTTTTTGTTTTACACATGACCTGACGAACCACTTATTCTCTGCAAGCTTTATTCTAACATATCTAATATTTGTGTATCTATTTTATATATGCAGTTAAATAGATATATGAAAATACGCAAGACCCACATCACATATCTATCAAAATAAAGTCAGGTTTCTTACGCCATATCACTTTAACTTCTGACCACTGACCCCATATATTCTTCCTCAATGCAATCCTTTGCTACCTTTAAAATCTGTCTGATTATTACAAACACTAGTTTGGTCATCTCACTTTTTCTTAAGGTACACAAAACTATCACCCAATTAAACTACAACAAATAGATTAAACAACTTTGAATACCAACTAGCTATAGAAACAAAAATTTAATTAGAAAAACTTTTAAACGCTTTATACAACACAGTTGATAGTTCACATAACAGTATTTTTACGTCAACACTATTTACAGTTAATCAAGTCAAAACAACATCATATTATTTATACTTCTTTCATTCCTCAGTATATGGCAGTATTGTTTTTACTGTGTTTGGATGTAAGTACTGCAAATAATACAGATGAATATACAAGATTGCCTACCAAGCCTTCCATTTTATTACAGAGATTTGTCAGATTTTGCTCCCAAGTCTTTCTATAACAGAGGTTTTTTTCTTTTGCAAAATAACTGGGGTTTTATTACTCCTAAATGCGTAAATTAAAATAAGCCAACAATGTTAAAGGCCTTTCTATGAAACTTCTTCCAGTTACTCTAGCAGTCTAAGGAAATAAATCTACTATTGTGCTTATATATCTAAAATGATAAAATGATTGAAAGGACAAAGAACAAGTCAGCTCACCCACTAGAGATATTAGCCTCATTTCAAGCCTGAGGTTTGCTTGATAACACCCCATTTTGTACCACACTGTAATAGAGAAGAGACTAGAAATAATTAGAGGAAAGATGAGAGATCATTGCTTATAAGAATCACAGAATTTATGGGATCATTACTACGAGCAAAGATATCCTTGACAGATCAGTTTCCCAGTAAAAGATGATAATCATACCTTTGAATCCAGATACATTTGACCAAAACATACCAGAATGCAAAAATCGGAAGGAATCATTGTCTCTGTCTTAATATTACATAATTTCCCAGATAACTGCTCAAATTTCTGCTCAAGGCTAATTTCAACACAATACATTTTGCTGTTCTGTTTCTTTCTTCCTTCCTTTCTTTCCTGAATTTTCAAAATATCCTCAAAACCCTCTTCAGCTTTTTAATGAGTAAGCAGCTATAGAGCTGCTCCTGCTGTATATGATCAATGTACACGATACAATATACCCTTTATCTCAGTGCCCTTCCTCATATATCTCTTTCTGGAGAAGTTTTTCATTGTTTCCATGATTCAGTAAGTTTCTTCCCAATGCTGTAATTCATTTAATCTTTGACAATAATTATATGAGATGATAAAATGTGTAGATTATTGTATTTTATGTTACTTACATATTCTACTCTATGCTTTAAAGACATGTTGCATACCTAGGCCCTAGGGTTTGCCCATCTTTTGACAATTTTACCCATATGTATATAGCAGTATCACAAAGGATTTTTACACAGGTGCTGGCAAGCACTCTGTGAGTTGAGTTAAAAAAGGTACAGCTACCAGAAGTTATTTTCTAGGTCTTGTGAACAATAGAGTTGCAGCAGCAGTATCAACCAGCAGTGCCAGGGGATCTAGGTTTCAAGGAAAATAATTTTTCCTCATGTAAAATTTCTTTGCAGCCACTTTTTATGATTCCCGTTTCCAGCCTCACATTGCCTTTAAGTATTTGCTTCGAGTCATCCTACCTTCTTTCAGAAACTATATAAAAGACCATTGCAGATCACCACGCATGTAACTCTTACCAGTACAGGAATTTCCCTCTGTTCCTGAGAGTTTTGCTTACATAGTCAGGAGGCAAGTGGCTACCTCAAGCATTTAATATCACTTGTCTCTGAAAAGCAGAAATTATTTTGCTTCTGCTGCTGAGAATGATCAGCTAACAGTAGCTTCCCTCCCACAGATGACTTTATCCCTTTTTCCTGTAACATCTGTGTGTGGTTTCATTCTTGGGGCTTCTAAATGTCCTGGTTTGAGCTAGGACAGAACCAATTTTCTTTTTAGTAATTTTACTTTTCAGCTAAGTCTCTTCCCAAAAAAAGCTGGATTTTGAGTAATGGCAGTGCTTGTTTTCCGAGCTGGAGTGGCAGCAGTGCCCCTTGTAGGAGTTTGAATAGTGGCAGTGTTCATTTTCAGAGTTAGAGTAGCTGCAGTGCTCATCTTTGGAGTCGGAGTGGCAGCAATCCTTGTTTTTGGACTCTGAGTGTTGGCAGTCCTCGTTTTCAGAGTTGGAGTGGTGGCAGTTCTCATTTTCAAAGTGCATGTAGCAGCAGTGCCACTTTCTTTTCCCTGCATGTGTTTCATCTTTTCTGGCACTAACAATATTCTCATTTTATGATACTTTCCATGGCAACTCTCCTCAACCCGTTTAGGAAAAAGTATTTTTGGTGATTTTTTTAAATGAAATGATGGATGATTTCTGATAACCTGTATTTGAAATGTCACAGATAAGTTCAGAATCTTTTCAATTTTCCAAATTGATTAAACCTACAGCAAAATACTGCTGAGGTGATACTGTGGAATACCTGTTAAAGGACAATATTCCTTTCAAAGTCCATATATAACTTCCATTACTGCCTCTAACTGTATTGAGAGTATTTTTTAGTTAAAACAAGTATTAGAAAATTCTAAATTTGATATCAACAAGTATTTTTCAATTTGTTCAACATTTCATACTGTGTAAAGATAACTGCATATACCCTATGTATGTGAATTTAAATATTCCTACACAATTTTACACAAATCTGTCACTCCCATTTGAGATACTGAAACTACTTCATTCTTTTGCTCATCACATTCTCTTAATCAGAAGAACTATAATTATTTTCAGAGTAAATTAAACCAAAACCAAAACAGTAATTTTGTATTGAAAAAAAGAGCAACTTTTCATCTGTTGCATCCACTTCATTTAAATGGCTAACCAGATACTGACTCAGCAAAAAGGAAACATACAATATCTCATTTTTCCCTACTGTCGTCTCTCGCTTGTGAATCTGTCTGATTCCAAATGCCGACACTGTGTCCTTTCAAGTTAAGATTATGAAAATTATTCAGTTTGCCTTTTTTGATAAAAGTCCCACTAACCAAATGAGTGTATCATTTCATTGCCTTCTCACATTACTAAATTATACTGATAATTAACATGACAGGTTTTTGCTAATGTCATTAACAGCTATTAACAAATTCATATCATATTAGATGGGAATCATTTATTAGATTCATTATCATTAGCTTCATAATTTTACCAACGTAAAAACTTACTAATTATTCTAGGTCATCTAAGTAAAATTACTCAACCCTTGTTGTCAAATTGGAAATTATATACCTGTAGGAACAGGAGGATTTATAGAGACCAAAAAGGTATTGCCATTAAAAAGATTAATTCCTGCACCCCACAACCTCTTTTTATTAATACTGAATCAACTGGGAAAATCGTTGGGTAAAATTTTAGCTTGAGGCATGTTTGAAGAAACTGAGAGCAATTGTTTTGAATTGAACAGTTAAGATTTATAGTACTGTAAACGAGGTCAAGATTTTACCTGATACATACTTAATGGTTTGGGCTTAATGACGTACTGCAGCAATACTTCCCTTTTTCCCTCTTTCAGTAACAGATGTAGAAATTTTCCTCTAAGTAATGCCTATGCCAACCTAAGAAAAGAAACGGTCCAACTTTTTTCAAGATTAAAAGTTGTGCAATGTAGAAGTTGACTCAGTAGTCAATCTCCAGCCTGCAGAATATGCAGCTACTAAATAAAGGTCTCTATAAAGCCCCTCTTGCTTGCACTCACTTTTGCTCCTCACCCAACTCCTCTCCCTTAGCAGTTCTTCTGCCAAGGGAGAGGCTGTATCCTGACCTTTTGTTACCTACCTTGAGTATTTTCTCAGCCTCAGGGTGGAGGTTGTTGGCCATGCCAGCCTTCCAAGAAATGTACCGTGTCGGTGTAAATGTGAGGGGAGGAGGAGGTGGGGAGGAGAGAAAAAAGTTTGAAAATTCTTTGTATCCCAGAGGGGAGTATCATGGCATCTACCACCATGGACAACCCTGCTTGGCCTATTCCTCTTCTGAAGAGTTGCTGAACGGAGAATAGCTCTCTGTTTTCCAAAAAGTGGTGATAGAGGTGGTCACAACAACAGTGCCTCTTCATCACTGCTAGAGGTCCTGGTCTAGAGGTTAAAGCCCCTGTATTCTGATTTCTGGATCCTCCTCAGCTTAAGGCTGGTTGAATTCCAAATACTAGGCACAGGTAGAGGATGAAGAGAAATGTCAAGCCCAGCTGTTGAGGGCAGATCATTGTGCAGCCACGGAAAACTATGCAGTCAAGGAGAAAAAGATTTGCTTACATAGAGGTGTCATTCCAGACTTCTGCTGTAGGTATCAATTTTATAATATGATGTTACTGCATTAAAACACAGATAAACCTTTCTGGGTGATCACAAGTCAGATCTTCTGTCTTTCCAGGAAGGCTGCAGTAACAACTGGACTAGAACCAGTCTCTCTTTGTTGCCTGCTCTCTTTCTGAATCTCTTCCAATTAGATTTCAACCAACCCTTTCAATCCTTGACTCACCTCCTGGAGGAATGACAGCACACAGGAGTGAACATGAACATGCTTACAGCTTGGTGATTATCTCATTCTCCAGCAATAGGAAAGAGTGGGGTCAAGCCCCACTCAGGTTTTAACAAGATGCTAGTTATGCTCCTGATTGCATCTAATTTGGCAACTAGGTATTGTCTGCTAAACTATGTGTAGCTGCTTATAATAAGGTACCAAGGAACTGCTGGATTACCAGACCTCTGTCTGGGAGAGAAGTGGGACGGATGGCAATGAGTCTGCATTTACCTGAGATTCAGATGGTCTGGACTACACTGAGCCCACAAAGCCTGAAACAGGGCACTGTGCTATATAAACAAAAGTACCGTTGAAGCACCATGTATATAGAGAGTAACATTCAGCAGTCTAACCAGTCCTGTCAAGACTGACAACATACTTGCTCGCTGATGTAAAAGCGTCTTTCAAAATATTTTTTTTAAGTTACCTACTCTCAGACTTTAGAACAACTTACTCAGGACTGAGAAAAAATAAGATCCATAACTCTGCAGAACTTCTTTAATAAATAGTGAAGAGAGATTCTGCAGAGTTTCTCATGTGTGAATGGCATTTGCAACTGCTAAAAGAAGTTTTAACACACACAAAGAACAATACTCCATTTGGGTTTTTTTGAACCTTGTAAGAAGTTCAGCATTGTGAATAGATGTCTCAGTTAAAATCAGATTCTTGTAGACCTGTGACTGCTAAAAGTCTGGCAATATCTCTGCCTAGCTCCAAATGTAAGAAATAATTCCCCACCTACACACATCTCACACAGAAGATAATTGTTATACCTTCTTTATTGCTTAGCACTAACTAAAGGTATTAAAATTTCCTAATCTGCTTTAGGCAGTATATACAAAATGTGGAACCTTAATAAGTGCTTTCAAGATGTATTTTTTATTTTTATTTATGGAAAGAGGAAAGTTGTTATTCTCTGTACAATGGAAGCCTGAAACTTTGCATGTTTCCTTCTAATAATGTTTCTGTTGGGAAAAAATACAAAAAGATGCCTTTTATTACTTTTCCTTTGAAAGAGTGTTTTCTTTTTTAAAGGACACTACTATCAATAAGATAATGGAGAAGCTTGTAAGCCATAGAATATATGAACTCAGTATTATTAAATTAAGGTATATTTTTATGATGCAAGTTACGATTATGAGTTTGAAAACTCCCAAATATTTCAATTATTTTATCTTACATATGTAAGAAAACTTATATAATAGGAATGAAGATGTGTTAGAAATCAGAATGATAGTTTCTGCTGAGAAAAAATCTGAAATAATTGATATAAACTAAAGGCAAAAGAGTTACAGAGACAGAATAGACTTTATAAATGTAAAGTGACAGTAGTCATAATTTGGAAAATATAACAGAAACTAAGAATAATATGAAATTTCACATAACATTAATTACAAGCTTTCCTGAAATTTCAGAAATAGACTAAATGGAAGAAAAAAGTGGGTTAATTTTTTTGCTTTTGCATTTTTTTTCCCCCAATCTTCCCGCAACAGTAGCTGTTGTCATAACAGCTTGGTTTGGCTTTAATCTTGCCTGATTTTAACCTGAAAAACTTGCCCGAAATAATTTAGATAACAACAGGTTTCATATTAAAATACATGAGCACGTGCATGTAGATCAGACTGCAGAAGACACCTGCTTTTGAACCAGTGATGCTCTTTCAGACTGAACTTTCAAATTACAGTTTTGCAAGACTCATCATCCTTTGAGTTTTCCCATCTCTTGTATAGATACAATGATTAATTCTCTTTCACCGGTTACACCCATCTTGTCTTCAGCTCGCCATGCTACCTGACATAGATCCCTGTGTCCCTATGGACACCCTCAGGTTCTCACTGAAAATGCCCACAGAGCACATGACAGACTAACCTTGATTGCCTGGTCATCTTACCTGCCCTTGGGTAGGGAGCCTCCAAATCTCCCAAGAAGGATCCCACTAGTACATATCAATAAGCCAAAGTTAGATAACAACAACTATCTATGTATCTAGTCTGTCCTAGTATGTCCACCTCACTCACAGTGCATGCAGATGGTCCAGCTGGGGAGCAGTGAGGCATCGTACCTTCTTTCCTTATTGTCCCCAAACCTCACTGCAGTGTCACATCCCAGGTAATATTGGTCTAGAATAAAAACCTATGACCTTGCACTAATTTAAGTGTTGAAGGATTCATGTATTCAAGAATTAACCAAGAATTCAAAGTGTGTCTATTCAAGACATTTTTTTCAAAAGTTCAAGCAAAGCAAGATGGAAAAAAGAGAAGAAGTTTTATTTGAAATGAAAGTCTGTCAATTTATTTGCCTGATACACACTGCTCCAAAGTGAC
The DNA here is from genome assembly GCA_013398225.1 of Steatornis caripensis. Taxonomy (NCBI): domain Eukaryota; kingdom Metazoa; phylum Chordata; class Aves; order Caprimulgiformes; family Steatornithidae; genus Steatornis; species Steatornis caripensis. The sequence goes on along the minus strand of VZSC01006075.1, from coordinate 370,197 downwards.
CTTGGAAATTATTTCAAGTAGTAGACATAAATTTCTGAATAAAAAGACCGAAATAATACCAGTAACTTTAGTTTTCAAATTCTAAAAAGAGGTATCTCTAAGCACCTTTTTATAACTAAAGTGACAAGTACCTAACTCCATGATTTCTTCACAATTCTAATTAAACTCGTTAAATAAATTATGTTGATGCCTTCATGCCTGACAGTTAGTACAAGAAAAGAATGTAGAGATCATAGCACAGAACATCTGGTTTTAATTTCTAGCCAACTGTCTAAACATTAATACAAGACTCAGGTTCTTCTTCCTATATTTAACCTTAGCTGAAACAGACAAATGAGAGAGAAAAAACACTCTTTTTCACATCTCAGGATATTATAACTTAAATACAAGTGTGTTCACGAATATCTGAACATATACATGTTTATTCAGCGGGCTAGCATAGCTACCGTGAGCAATCTATGTGCTGGATCATTTTTCTAATGCTTCCTTCCACTGAAGAAAATTTTGGTCTTGCACTACAATCCTGTAAAACACTCAGCAAATGAACAATCAGCCTGAGTGACTGGTAATTTATGCCCCCTACTGCAACTCTATGCTCACTTTAAGGGAAAAAAGAGTGGTATGTATGAATGAAACAAATATTCAAGTATTTGTATTCTTAAAAGGAGACATTTTCTAAGAGGTTTTTACAAAGAACTATTATAATTGAAATACACAATGATAATTTGAAGAAAGCATCATGCAAACTCTTTTCTTGATACTAGATTCATATCTAACCATAGATACTAATATTTATTGGTGTTTAAATTTAAGATAAAATTAAAGTATATCCAAAAATCATATTCATCATTAATCTTGAATGAAGAGCATAACAAATGCCTTATTTCTGGGTCTGAGCAGCAGTCTGTGTAGTCCTATAGTCTGTTTCAAAACAACAGCAAAAGCAGACAGTGCCCAGGTAAAGCATGTTAGCCTGGCTACTCTCCATGAGCATCAATATTTATCAGAGAGATGTTTGATCATACATCGATGTCTACTTCTTTTAGTATCCATTTATTGATGTTATCCATGAATTTGTCAAACTCATTTTTGAACCTGCTAATACGGTTGCCTGGGGCAACAAATTTCAGAAGTTCACTATCTGCTGTGTAAAGAAGTGCTTTCTTTTGTCTGTTACAGACCAATCTCCCACTAGTCTCGTCAAGTGCCTGCAGCTTCTGTATTGTGGGATTTGGCGAGCAATTCAGCTCATGCACTTGCTTCACAATTTTGTGAACCTTAGGTATTTTCCTCCTCAGCCTCTGCAAACTGAAGATTTCTCATGTTTTCAGTTGCCAATGTCAGGCAACTGCTCCATCAACATCGTTTTTGTTGTTTTTCTCTTTAACCTCTCTCTAGGTCCATCTTTAAAATCATGTTTCAAGATGCAAGAGTTGACAGTTCCTTTAGGGGTTTTATATTCCTAGACTGTTACGGCAGACTTACATTGTCTGAATATTTTGTTAGTTTTTCAGCTTTAGTATTAAAATCTAGATCAACAGTGGAAACCTAATAAACAGAAATACTTAATTTAGGAATACTCTAATACTTTTCAGAGCAGCCTACTATTTGCCACATGTGCCTGTCTTTTTTTCTGAATTTTTTCTGAAAGAGCTCAATTACACACCATCCAGTATTGGATAATAGTAAAGAAGTGCTTCATGAAGCCTGAAAAGATTTAGAAAGCTGATCTTTGCTCTTAGGAATAGACATTAATAATAGCTTCTTTTTTTTTTTCTCTCACAACACTGGAATTTCATATTGCTTTGTTAACAGGAAAACCCTCCAAAGCGGAAAAATTTCAAACCAAAGATCCTCAATGAGATAATATGAATCACCTACCAAAGGAAAGGGCATTGTCCTCATTAATACTTCCACAGCATTCAGTAACCTCACAGCATTGAGTCAATTGATGTCTCATTAAACTGCTGTGTTTCTCCCATTCTCCTTCTCTCCAAGTATGTTTTTCCATTTAATGTTACTAAATGAAAAAAATGCTCATTCAAGATTAATTCTTGAAAAAACCTTCAGAATTATTTTTTGACCATTTTAAATATCAACAGAGAAACTAATCCTATGTCTAGTCGTAGCAGCAACTTGCTTGTCATTACCTTGTATGTTAGCAGGAACACGAGTATGCTGAACACTTTATTGAGTCTTGTATCATTACGAAATACTTGACAACTCGGTGAATTTCTGTATTTCTCTTTTAAGACGCAAAGTGCTACGGAAGAACTACTTCTGATTTTGCTTTACATAATCTTGCAATACGAGACTAGGAAAAATAAGGATTATTTTTGTATAACAACAGAGAATCCCAGCATACTGGTATTTCTGGAAAGAAAACTGCTATCAGCATGATCAGATGCTTCTAAAGAAGTGCGAGTACAGTCACTGGAAGCCACTGAAAAGACTTCTAATCATAACAGCCTGAGAGACACAAACCCCCAAAATCTTATGTACAAATAACAGATCAGAAGGAAAAAAATCAGTCAAAATCAAAACTGTTTCTACTTATGATGGACGGAAGAAATGTATAATTAGGATCAAAATACAACAAAGTATATGTTCCTAAACATATTTTGAAATGATGGATGTCAGGCACTTCCTGCTTTAGCAAGGGGTAAACAATCACTCACCACCAAAAGCTGAATCTGAGGTATGTGAAAGAAGAAAAAAATGATCAACATGGTATATATCACTCCTTGAACATTACTTTGAACATTGACATTACCTTTTGTCAATATACATTTTAAAATTGAAATTTTATAGGCATCATGCAAAGCAAAAGGATCCAGAAGAAGACTTCCACTCTAATGACTTGTTGAATTAATCTATTAAAAGAGTACAAATTTCAATTTTATATTATTAACATCAGATTCCATAGGTTGGTGACTCAAGCCAGTAGAAAATGTTTTCATGTCCCCACAGAAAGTCTACTATTTCAATTGCCTTCCCATTTGCATAAGGATAAAACAGATGTCTCTCGTCACTCTGAGAAGAAAATGGTAGCCATGAATAATAACTGTAATTAAATTTTCACCAAAACCAATATATATTTTTAACAGCAAATCCTACAGAAACTGCATTTTCTGTTTAAAAAAAATCTTAAAAACCTGAAAATAGTACCCCCAGTGATTTCAGAGGGGGAGGGGGGGAATTGTAGACCCATTCAGTCTGAAAAGTTTGCACTTAAAATGGATCTTTTGCTGAATAAAAAAAATTGTCTGGGACAAGAAAAAATATTTCCCCCGATACATTTCTAGGATCATTCAGGGAGAGACTTGGAACACCTTATTTTGGGCTAGCCAGTCAACCACGACTGAGCAGAAAAAAATTGACATTACAAAAAGGATTCAGATGACCTCAACCTGTTCTTGAGTTCCAAGAAAATGTACATCACCCACAAACATCTACCAGGTATAGACAAGAATAAACATATTAGCTATAAAGGGAGATGGATAAAACTAGTACTGATAAAGCAGTGAGTTCATAAGTCGCAGCTGCCCATTATACTGTGGTCTGCACTTCTCCTGGCACTTTTCAAGAAAAGCATTTGAAAGGTTCTTGATGTGAATTGGGAAAATCGCTTGGAAGTTTGGATTACTCGTTCATTTTGTTCTGCATGTGGCAAGAATGATAACGCTTGTTCAGTTTACAGAGTAAAGTGGTCCTAACCAAAATGAGGGTCCTTGTATGCTTGCCATTTTGTTCTGGAAAAAATACAATTAAGTAACATAACATCTGCGTAGAAGACTTTACTATCCATATAGAGAAACTGGCAAAAGGTAGGGAAGAACAAGCACTATTATCCATGTTTAATAGACTGATCTGAAATTAAGAATGATGGTTTGTGCAAGGCTGTTCAACAAAACTCAAATTTCCTAAATGCCAGATGAGACCATATCTTCCTTATTTGACCACTCGTATGGCTTTATTTATAAAGATAGTTTTTAACTGCAGTTTCTCTCTTGAGTTTTTCCATCACTAGCTGATACTATAATACATTAAGAGAAAATAGTTTGTATACGCTATTCTAGTAACTAAGCCGTATAATACCCAGTCCCATCTGTTCATGTTTGTTCTTCAACACTGGAAAGAATCAGTTTTGTCAGAGCCAGGGGCAATGGGCCACAAACAGAAAAACAAAAATACTAACATTATTATTATTAATATTAACGCATTTCCACAGGCTTCTTTCTTAAAGGCCATAGAGGAGTTGGATTTGCAGAGGTTTCTTCCACAGTAACAAAGGTACGTCACAGCAGAACAGGAGGTAGGAGAACAATAATGTGGTTTTGGTGCCACACACACCAAGTCAGTCACAAGTATCAGCAGCAAGAGCTTCTATCTTGGATGTTGACCCTTGGTCTCCTCTTCCTTGCCCAGACAGAGATACACTATGGCCACTGGGAATGTATCTGCGTTAAGGACAAAGTACTGACATAGACCAGAGGAGCAATCAAGGGTCTGCATATGGTGCTGGAGGGTAGGGCTGGGACAGGGAGGCTCCTATCCCAGTTGCCATTTAAAAAGCACATATCTCTACTCCTCAACAGTGCAAGGGGAGACAAGGCAGCCAACCTTCCCTGTCTTTCTTTTAGATAAACTGTTCCAGCATAACTCCCTATCAGTCATAATCTGTCACTTCCCCTGAGCATTAGGACTGTAATTAATTCCTCATGCTTAACTATGCAAGGAAGTGACACTGTATAATCCCCCGTGAGTCGTTCTCCCTGTCATAGCAGAGAATATTTACAAGAGAAAGAGAAATAATCTGACAGACACGTGACCACTCAAAACACCCTGTAAACATTTGCTTCAAAGCAGAAAAATGCACATATGAATTTCTTTAGATGACATCTTCAGAGCTCTATTATATTGCATTGGCCTTTGAGAGAGAGCAAATAGGGACGTGTTGTATAGGAAAGTGAAAGAGTTGCTGCCAGGTAATTGCCATTTCTTCCCCCTATTCAATGAATTAGTTAATATCTATTTTAGGACAGAGACAGTCATACTTTGTTATCTCCTGCTGGGAAAATTCCAAAGACACAAAAGCACGTTACGTGCTTTTCTCCTGCAGTGCATACCCAGTTCATTCTTCACCTTCTCACCTAATGAGTTGCAACAAGCACCACATCATGGAAAGTCAGCAGAAAGCAATAAGCAGCAATACAGACGGTATGTCTGAAATAACCCTCATATCCAAAAAGCTACCTGCTATATCACTGTGGAAATACTACAGCACTTGCTGTACTGAGAAAAAGCAAAGTATTAGCAACATCAAAAGTATCTAACACAGGAGTTACTGAGGAGGTAGAAGGAAGCAGGATTTCTACACCGCCCTTTTGCACTGCTATTGCAAAGGGACTTCCTAATTATACCAATAACAGCTTAAAAACAGCTATTGGGAAACATGGAAATACAACAGATTAAATTCACAGTAGTCAAAACAGTCATTTCTATTTCAGACTTTTGTTATTTTTCAGGAATGCTTTATTTTTTTCCTTTTTTCCTTCTCTGTTTTCTTTTTTCCTTTTTTTTTTTCCTTGGTTTTCTCGAGGCCTTTGTACTTCTTTTCATATGCTTCTCCTCTTCCTTTATACTTCCTTAAGGTAAAGGTTAATAAAAAATAGACCTGTTTCACAATGGCTTTTAGGTTTCTCAGCAGTCCTAAGCAATATTTTTAGAGACAGCATGCACCTAATAAAACTTGACTGGAGTCAATTCAATAAATCCTTAGTCCCCAGTCAGATCGAACGCACCACAAAACCTTGAGCACTGTGTCACTGTGATATAGCCCTTCTGTAGAGCCATACTCTTAAGCTCCATGTCATCTCGTCTCTCTTCATAGGATGTCATTTACTCACAACAGCCAGCAAAAGATTCCTCCGTACCTGAGTTGCAGACATTCCATACATTGGGTTGCAAAGATTTGCTTTGTGCAAAGCACATTAAAGCATGTTCTTTATCTGCAAATTCCTATGTCAACAGAGCTCTCCACTGCTCTGCATACCTGCTTCTCTAGAATGACAGCCTTGCAGATAATAAAAATATTGGCCCTGAAAGAACATTAGTAGAGGCACCAACAGCTAAAAGGCAAGGGATACACCATTAAATTTGCAAAAGCATTGGATTTTTTTAGGCTGAAAATATAAGGAAAATTAGATAGTTTTTTTCAGGCAGGAAGATACAACTCCAGACTTGCTTGCTGTTTTTGTGGTCAGAGACTATTAGGAAACGATACACATACAATGCATGATATACGTACCATAAACAGACTTTAAGTGCAAAGAAATGGATGACAGCTATTGAACACAGTGAAAAAAAATCATGAAAACACTATTAGACGTCTGGGATGGGTAACTCATCGCATAAGCCACCAGTAAGGGAACATTTCCTCGGTCCATAACATTAGCATTAGTATTTATTCCCACTACAATATTACATGAAAAAAAGAAAGTACAAAAACCTAAGGAAGACAGTCAGCAGCAAAAACCCCAAATACTTCAGAGTGTACTTTCTAGCTCTATATTATTTGTAAAAGATGTGATATTTTATAGATTGGTCAGTAACAAGAATGGACAAATACATAATGTTCTGATGTACAGAACATTTGTATTCAGTTGATATTTAGACGATACACAAGGTACAATTACAATTCTTAGTTTTCTGTAGATTCCCATGAGATCATTTTCTTAATACAATGAATGACTTCCGTCTCATATTTCAATGTGAAGCATTTATGGCAGTTATGAAACTCAGCTCTCAGTCTGTGGGTCTGTCTGCTGTAGGTTTTGAAGATGGATCATATACGAGTCTTCAGTTCCTATGCAGGAAATACAACATATGAAATGAAGACTACAGATTGCTTTAGCTTTCTGAAAACTATGGAATTAAAAGAACAGGAAAATAATTTTCTCCATAACAACTAGGAGGCATTTGTGAACTACTTACCTCCATTCCTTACAAGTCAGCAAGCAAACAAGCAAAGTATGCTATGCTGTATACTGCTGCTACAGAAGTCCCAACAATGGTGTTATTACAGCTATCTCTTTATAAAGAAATTTTGAGTACAAGAATATTAAATTCAGTTAGAAGCTTTCCTCTCTTATCAAACGTCTAGCAAGTGACAGTGTTTCCTGTACATTTTTGGAAGTCCAGAAAAGGATTCTTCAGGACTTGGTTGGACCTACTAACTTTCTAGAAGCAGGAGTGGCAGAGCTAAAGAAGAATTTATCAGTAGTCCTTGTGTGTTTTCTGCACAGATCATACTTCACTAAAAAACAATCAGAGAAATATTTGACTAGTCTGATTATTAATAGGTAATACAGCTTCAGTGAGAAAGCCCCAAGAAAAGTCTGCTTTTCATATTTCATCACCTCTCATATCATACAGTTTATGCATATTATTAATCAAAGGGTTATACGAGACAAATGACAGAAAAAGGTAAAAAGAAGAAATACCAGGAACGCCAGGAATACAAGACACTCACTTGCCCAACTGGGTATCATATTTATTTTCAGTATTGTCAGTACATGCTCAGCAACGTACAAATCCGAAGATAGTATCTTTACCTCAAAGAGCTGTCACGGTTTAAAGTTGGGCTGGCTATTAAACGAACAACAGATGCTCTTTGTTAACTCCCTCCCTCCCCAAAGGTGCGGGGACAGNCCGAGTATGACGCGTATGGGATGGAATACTCCCTTTGGTCAGGTTTGGGTCACCTGTCCGACCCGCTCCTCCCCACCGCAGGGTCGCAGGGGTGCCCACTGCTCTGCTCTTTCAGTTCCGGCGCACAAGAAAGTTAGCAGAAGCAAGTATCGACCTTGGTCTCCGTATGGATAACTATAAGCAAGAGCCTTACTGCATACCATTCCTACTGATGTTGAGCACTAACTATAAACACTGAGCCTTATCACTGCTAGAAGCAGCCACTGACTGGAAAAACATGCAGTTAATTTCAGAGAGTGCAGCTTCTCAGAAGAGACTTAACTAAAAAGCAAAGTTACTAAAAGAAAATTGGTTCTATCCTGGCCCAAAGCAGGACAAAGGGCATAAACCTTGTACAATAATACAACTTCCTTGCAAAGATGGATGGCTCAGAATAGAGTATATTCTCATTCCTAAATCACTGGTTCATATTCCTCTTGACTTCACAGATTTAAGTCCGGCCTACTATCTGGTCAGAAAATATTTTCGTTCTTGTTTTCTCCTCAAAAAAGTCACTACCATGAGATGCACTCTTATCAAAGATCTTATCAGCTACCAAAATCTGAATAAACATAAAGTTTAACACATTCTTCAGATTATTGTCCTATATTCAGAGCACTAATGGTCATGCGATATGGGATATAAGAAGCAAACAAGATAGTGGATACTCAACCTTAAGAAAAATGTTTAAAAGATACTTAAGGATTTAAATACATCAAAATAAAGAAATTCAAAGTTATAGACCATATAGCTCCTTCTTCTCATATATTACATATTGAATACTTTTATTACATTACATGCTTTTAAAGGACTGACACCTTACTATAAATGTGCCATGACACAGTTACTGTTGCTACAGGAACTATAATATTAAACTTTCTGATTTATGTACACATAAATGTATACTTACATATAATGCTGCTTTCATGTAATATTTTGAAATAAATTTTCTTTCCCCACCAGTCTTCTATGGACTACCTCCTAATAAGAGGTAGATTGCCCTCCCTAGGTGAATGTTTGTCCTTTTTTAAGACAATGGGACTTCTATTGTCAGCTTCAGTGGGGGCCATCATTTCATCCCAGACCTCTACACCAAGTATACAGTTGGCTTAGGAATACGCCCTGAAGATGTGATTCTGATCTCACGCTGAACAGAAAAGGGGAGAGAGAGAGAGAAAAAGAAAAAGCATGAATGCAAGAAAGCAAGACAGCAAGGAAGTAGGAGAAAGCCACAAAGCAAGAGTTCAAGAAATGAAGCGAGTCTTTTGTTTCATTTCAGATTTATATTTATATAATTTCTTTGGCGATTTTCCCATCATTCAGCTTAACAATATAAATTCAACTGTAATATAATCAGGATAGTTCTTATGTCTCAAGAACTAAGTGGTCTGGTTTCTGTCAATGACCCCTTGTCTGTTCTTTTTAAAAATGAAGTCAGACATTTATTAAAGCTCTAAATACAAGTTCAAATGTGATGTGATAGCTGGGCATATCTAGAAGAAACAGTGTCCGAAGAGAGAGCATTAATGGCAAACATTTTTATGTCAAAATTTATGGGCCTGTCTGCTTTACTTTGCCGTTTACAGACTCCTACATGGAATTTCTCTACTTCAATTGAGCATTTTAAGGGGCTTAGTCACCTTCCAATTATCTGTGAGTGCTGTACAAATGGAGGTGCACTTAAGCTTCATGAAGGCCTCCTCAGGTATGACAGGAATTCTCTATCTAGTCCTATAAATGTGTGCAGGTGTTCGTACACATATATTCCTATTTATGCACTACTGCGTAATGCACAAGAATCATGTAATCCTGGGATATCCCAGTCCAAAATAAGCTCAACTAACAGATAGTTCCCTACACAATAAGTAAGGAGATAGAGGTCACAGAATTTGGTAGGATTTTTTAAAAAAATGTGAGCACACACTTATCTGGCATACACAAGAAATAGCCTTTCAGTAAACACCCGCATGGAAGACCGGTGAGCCTGCAAAACACACAGTACAGCAGAGGACCTTAGGTGGTAAAACCTTTGATGAACTCTCCAACATATAATTGGGCAGTATCTGGCACAAGAGATATTTTTAATATTCCTGAAACAATCAGTGAAATGCATACAGTAAAGGAATAAGAATAAAACTAGAGTTGTTTCAAGGAAATAAGTTTAAGCATGAAATTGGTTTTATTCTTCCATAATATTTTCAACATGTAATGCCTTTAGAAAATAAAAAATAGTTTAGAAATACTGAATAGTTAAAAATTAACCCTGTCATAAAGTTTATAATGAAAGGCAGCTTTCTTTTTAAACTTTGTGCCTCCTGACAATAAAACAAATCTTTTAACCTTCAAATATCCACTCCTTTTACACATAACTCACTAACATTTAAACTGCTTGAAAAGAACACATAAACACATCAAAGGTTCAAAAAGCTAACAAGACTACATCATCTAAAGTATGTCATACTTACTGGTATTAAAATCACAGTTTTCTATTGTACACTCAATAAACTGGTCAAACACAGCTCTTACCACAGTTCCAACTGACTCTTTTGTTAGATCACACTGCTTTTCCTTCCTACATAAACCTAGATGATCCTTTATTAAAATTCTTTAAAATTTACTTTTAAAACTTAAGTATTTTAACTGCCATTTTTTTGTTATTCACTTAAACATTTACTCCTGATGTATGGTAACAGATCCTTTCTTCATTTTTTGACCTCTTACACAAACTAACTTTTGTGCCTGCTGTCTGAAATTAAATGTCCATATTATATGGTTTTCTTTTGATTATATGTATATGATATTTAACATATCTCCAGGTCAACATTCTAAGAACAAATTAAGATATAGTACACAACAGTGAGATATACTTGCATGTAAGCAAATTACAACATACCAACAGGTCACTGTCCTGATGCTATGTCCTGATACATTAAATTCATTCTCACCATTACTTTTCATAACCATTAAATCTTAGATTTTTCTTTCATTTTTTTGTGTATGAGTTTGGGCCCTTGGGCTCCCCACCTGGTCTCATCACTATTACAGACACAGACATATACAAATTCCTCATACTCACACTCCACCTTATTAGACAATCTGCGCTTACCAATCCATATCACCAACGTCTTGGTATTTTATGCATCAGCAAAGCAAACACTGAGCTGCCTTACACAAGTCAGCAACACAGAGACTGTGCTGAACCTCTTTGCTGAGCTTTGACCCTGCACCTGTTTTGTTTCTCTGGGCTTGTTACCCCTGCCAGATAGTAAGACAAAAGGGAACAGAAAAAAGATTTTTAATGGTATTTCTTGAGTCACTTCAGCCACCCAGACCACACTCCATGTACTCCAAATCCCTCTCTAGGATAATCTGGTCTTCTCCTCACTTTGCTGGAAGGGAGGCTGGGTTCTACAGCAGGGAGAACTGGGCTGGGTCTTAAACCCAGTTTATGAGCCACTGGGTTGGGGTCCATAGTACAGCTCTCAGTAGAAAATATTTGTGCATAATTTGCATCTGAATTAGAAAGTTTTAATAATTAGAAAGACAATGTTTAATTGTGTAACACTGTTTAGGGATTTGTATACAACCTTTATAAATTCTGCAGGTATCCAGAGTATTATTTTCTGCATGCCACTAAAGTTTGCTGTAAAAAGTGCACTGGTAATATCTGCTTCCTTTCAAGGTTTTTCAAAATAATTTATATTTTGCCTTCAAAAACTGGAAGATAAGTGTTGTAGGCTGGCTGTACATCTCCACTGATACATCTTATTCTATTATGGTCAGACTTATCCTGTCACATTGCACTAGTATCTCTGATTATTGCCACATAGGCCTGACTCTTTCTCAAACATTATCGCACTTCATATGCCAGCAAATTTTGTAACAACTGACTGAAAGGTGGATAGTATATATTTAGCACAGAGAAAACATATGTTAACAGATCTATTTTTGGTTACATCATGGTGCTTGACATGCATTTTATTTAATCAAAATCCACAATTATTATTTTTTAAAAATTTGTTCAGTATTTTGTTACTTCCTTCATCATGTTATTGCTCGTAGCATCAAGTGCCAGCCAGAAGATCAAATATTAACAGAATCTTTTCCCATTACTGTGTATTTAAGAAAGATTATAGCCTTATAATAAATTTTTAAACTTCTAGTATTTTATGAAGGCTTATGTAAATATTCTCCCCAAAACCCCTTTATTATTGGGAAGATTATTATTAGGTAACATCTTACAGGAAGGGTCATCACTCTCACAATGATTAGGTTCCACTGTGATTAGTTTAAACTTATTGTACTATGAAATTAAATAAGGCTATATTTTAAATAGCTGTATGAAAGAGGAATTCTCCTTCTAAGATTATAAATGCCGGTATCTTTTACCAATTATTGGCTCAGACCCACAGTCAATGACCCTTAAACCCAAAATTTTCTATCCACCGTATGTTAAAATAAAACTTACGCATTTTATGGTTCTTGTTCTCTGAGATGTTAAAAGCAGCAATCAAGATTGGATACCATTGTTAGATACTGTATAAATCCATTAACTGAGATTCCACTTAGGTAAGTTTAAAGGTTAGAAACGTGTTCTAAACCCATTACTATCAAAGAAGATACATTCAGGTGAATTATCATTCATTGCATCTATCTTAGCAACATATTTTATGTAATATAATTTTACATATCAAAAGTAGGAGATAGACTTGTCATTTTTTTTGAAGTCACTCTCAATAGGAAGGGTAATTGGAAGGCGAAATTTTAACTCCTCAATCAACGGTGGTGATAGGAACAGGGTATCTATCTCACACACATTCTACTAAAGTCTCGGAATGTATTTTTTGTTGCATAGATGAAACTAAGAAGGGGGCAGAACACTGTTCATTTAATTCTGCCTTGTAAGGAGTAACTCATGGTGAAATTGAAAATGAAACGTGTCTCTACAAAAGCAATCAAAAAACAACAGAACATGCTTTAAACATGGGGGGAAAGCATCACTTTTTTACAGAACGTGTTAAAAAAGGTGTAGAAAATAGATTAATTACAAAAGAATAGCACAAATTTATAGGCTTAAAATAAGTAAGGGTAAAGAACGAAAAGAGTTGAAAGAAGAAAGGATCTTAAAAGGTAAAATTAAACAGTGCAAATAAAAATGGGAAAAGAAAGCAAAGTGTAGTTCAGTTACTTAACAGTCATTTTACTTACATAGAATAAAAAGCTATGATTTTTTTTGTCATAGGACAGAGAGAAGGCTGAAGGGCTCAATATCTTATTTGCATCAGACTTCACAAAAAATAATTCATGACCAAACAATTAAAGGAATTTTAACGATGGGCTAGGACACAGAATAAAAAAAGAATATGTTATATAAGACATAGTGTCTGGATGTATGCAAGAAGGTAATTTAGAATGACATCCCCTTAGACTAAGTCCACGAAACAATAGTGATTATCTTCATGAAATCATGCAGGGCAGAAGATATCTCAGAAGCCTAGGAAGAGTAAGCACAACACGTATGTTTATATCAGACAAAAAAGGAGGATCCAGCGATTATTGAGCAGCTGATCTAATTTCTGCAGCCAAAGCAATCTCAGAGGAAATTATGATAGATTCAATTTGAAACCATCTATACAATGATGAAATGATAAACATCCAGCCGGGATGCTAAAGAGTAAATTGTGTTAAATTGATCCAATTTTATTTATTTTTTTGACAAAACACCTGACCTACCAGACATGGGAAAAGCAATAGAAGTGTTACCGAGGCTTTCAATGCACTCCCCAAAACAGTCTCATAATGCTCAACTAGGAAATACAGTCTACATCAATGATGTCTGATTCTCATCCCATAAGCGAGATGCATTCCCCCAAAGCAATGTATGCATTCATCAGCAGAGTTTCTAAGGAACGTGTGACTTCTTGTGTTTGGGGTGGGTTTTTTGCAGACATGGGAATAAATCTGCAACATGTGTAGCAGGAATGCAGCAGTGTTGACTATAAAGCACAAAGTTAAGAAGAGTAGGGATAAGTCACAGGTTATTACAGCATACCATATCATGCCATACCCTTTTCTAAATTCTGTGAGCAGCAAGAAAAATGGGGCTGCATTGAGATGACTAACCATTCCAGAGTGCCAAAGAGCACAGCTGATATTCTCTGGGGCAGCTCTGCAGAAATTAGCCTCCAGCGGAGAAGCTTAGCGCCAACTGAACGATCAATAAGTTGTAGGCAGACCCAGAGATACTGTGCAGTTGAACAAAGATCCCTAATGCATTCCATAGTATCTGGATTATCTGTTTTTTCCAGTATCTTTAATATTTCAGCTTATGAAAAGTACTCTTTAGAGTTATACTCATCCCACAGAAAAACTAGATGGGCAAAAGACTCGAAGTACAGGCTTAGTTCTCCTTTGCATTTTTACTATGGAAACAGGAGATGGAATAGAGAGTACTCTAATATCATTCACTGAGGAAAAAAAATTGTGATGGGTTGTAAACACTTTGAAAAGAAGTATCAGAATTTTAAATTATTCTATTACATTTTAAAGATGGTCTAAAAAATACCACCATGAGATTGACTGAAGATGAGCAAAATACTCTCTTTAGGATGGATTTACTGAATAACATTTCTGCAACCATTTTGCAGTGGAGATTTTGGTCATTATAGCTGATCACAAACAAAATCCGAATAATGTTGATGGAAAAAAAAGACAAGTGTATTTGAGAGACGTAATACAGAGACGTATTAAGAGATGCATTGCATGTAAAACATGAGGGAAATTGACAACTCATTCTATCAGTTGCTGAGGTCCCAGACGGAGTACTACATCAAACTTAAGAAAAAGAGAAATCTACTGGAGAGATTCCAGGAAAGAGCGAAAAAGTGATAGTAGGTTTCAAAAACAGATGCAGATCTCAGTGCAGGTAAAGCAATGCTTCTGGGAGAGGAAAAAAAACCTGTCCTAATTTTATGCACACAGGGATAGGCTCTGTTCTAACTGTTATCACACAGTAAAGGTATAATTGGGAAAATTATCAGTAGTTTGAATAAAGGTCATCTCAATGTCTATTAGCAGTCAAATTCAATGTCACTCATAGTAGGAACAGAGGACAAAAACCAGAAATAGTCATTCTGGAATCATATAAAACCATGGTGTATCTCCTCTTGAATACTGTGTGGGGTTTTAATACAGATGTGTAACACAACAGATCTTGAAAGAGATTGAAAATGGTACAGCAAAACTGACAAGGGTTTAGAGGAAAGCAATACATTTGTTAAGCAGACCTGGATTATTCAACCTGGGAAAAAGATAATTGGGCAGAAGAGAGTGATGAAGAACTAAAACAATTAGCAGCACAGAGAGGGTAAATAGGAAACTACTTTTCCAATAGACAATGTAAGGAACATCGAATAAAAAGTAATTGGCAAGTTCAAAACTAACTGGTTCTTTAAAAAGTGCACAAGGAAGCTTCAGAACTGCTTGCACAGAGTGTTGTGAATGCTACAACTGTCAAAGGTTTTGAAAAGTGATCAAACTTATGGAAGAAAAGTCTAATGAAAAGTTTATTCAATTACATCATCAGCCTCAAGTCTTTACTTGGAGCTAGGAGAATATTCTGAAATGTCCCTGTGCACCTGCCTTCTCTTCAGATTCCTCTCTGATACGGTAGGGTAATCCTGTTATAAGTAAGATCTGTCAGGAAAAATAGAAGACCTTTATCTTTTTTAGTCTGGAAAAATTAGAATAAGTGAAAGAAGAACATACAAACTGCGGCACCCTATGATGTTCTTTAGCAGGATCAATTTTTCCAGTAACTTTAGAAGTAAAAGAATTATGAAAAATACTCTGGATCCATAGATAGCAAAGCACTGGAATAGTCTTTCTAGGAAGTCGTAGGATAGCTTTCAGCAAGATTTAGAAGAATAAGGCAGACAAATATTTGTTAAAATATAGTTGATCTTTCTTTGCAGGAAAACTGATTAGACCATTCTCCCAATTTCATTTCTATTTTATGACTATAGTTTCCACCAGAGTATATGAAAAAATTAAAGATGCATTTCAATAAAATGTGCCCCCTTAACTAAAAAACACTTCAAAGTTAATTAAATTAATTAAGTAAAAGTTTGAGACAACACATATGGTGTTTCATTCTTCCAAAGGATGTGATGAACAGAACTGACGGTTTTATAAGAAAAATGTTCTGGCACTTTTTTATAATTTAAAATCTATCAGATAGGAAGAGAAAGGAAGCCTGAGTGATGGAAAATTGAATATGAGCATAAAACTAAGTCTTAGTGGATGAATATTAGCAGAAGGTCACCTCTTGAATAAAGAGAGAATGAGCCCATATATAAACGTCTGTTATCCTGTACAAAGTCAGTTTTGTGGATAAATATAGCATGCTTCAGACTCCAGGACTACCCAGGCAGTGCTTTTCAGTTGCAAAGAACTCCAAACAACACAAAAAAATTAAACAAGAAAGCATTTTTCGGCATTAATCATATCTAATTTTTTATGACAGAAAACAAAGAAATACCAGTTTTGTTCATTGAGATCCTAAGTTCTCAACCTTCAGTTTTGTTTAGACTAAATCTTCAAAATGCAAGGCAATATGAGGTCTCTCCAAAGGAATTTTTGTTCTCTTTTCAGAATGGGAATAGATGAACTTCCAACAACTTCCTCCTATCAACAGATTGTTATCAGAAGGTTACCATTAACTGAATCCCTCTTTATCTTCCCTCTTTATCTCACTTTGTCTTCTCTGTATGGAGTGGGATGAGGGATAAGGATATGACTTTGTCTGGTGACTGCTGCCGTAGCACACTAGTGAAGCATTATGCCAGGGTATGTCAAATTACTTTTATCCTGTTTATCCTTGGATAACTGTTTTCAAAAAGGATGCAGTGCAAATGAAAAATTGCACAAAATTAACTTTTACAAAGAGTAATTGTCTTTCTCATCACCACTGGGTTGGTCTTAGAGTTTCCAAATCACTGACTTTAAAGTAGAAATTGGTGAGAGCTAAAACACATAGACACACAAAAAGATAACTGAGTAGATTAATCTGTACACCAGTGAATTCTAGGTCAGGCTTAATTACCTTCAAATTGCAGCTGATACAATTAATATTAAGCTAGTCAACCACGAGAGATGCCTTCATGAAGCCAAACCAATCTATTTTTTTAGAATAACATTCATTACAACATACTGATGTTTATGTAATTTTTCCCTGTACAAATGTGTTTTACCTTTTCTAGCAAACTCACCACAGATAATTAACAGTGGATCTCTAACAACAATATTTTTAAATACTAAAATAGTCTATCAAGAAAGTCTAAGTTACGTGTTTTTTCCTACACAGACTTTTACCCAAAGATGGGGAAAGGAGGAATGAAAGGAAGGAAGGAAGTTAATTGCTTTCCTTCTACAATGTAATTGGAAGAATACTTCTAGTAAATGGAGAGTTAAAGAGAATTATCTCCTCAAAGTGCTATTGAGTAAAATTTCCCACAGAAAACAGAAATCAAAAAAAGGTTTTGGTTTACTATTTTCTAAATTCGATAAATTTTAATCATATTTCTTTATCTTGTGAAGACAATTTATTTATTTTCTGAAATATATATATATATATATATATGTATACAATACTCCATAAAAAACCCCAAAATTAAAATGCAGCAATAAGCAGCATCAAAGTCGTTCTGGGAGGGGAACTAGCTTGATAATCTGTGGTTTACACAGTTCAGTCATAACCCTATTAAGACATTTGTTGGAAAAGGATAACACAATATCCATATTGTATATAAAATGAATATTCAACAAATATAATACCTGTTAAAAAGTTTACATTGCTTTGGGGAGGACGGAGTGGGGCAGAACCGCCTGGTAACACATCCCGCTCTAGGATTTCATACGCCAATGGATTGTGCCCAGTTCTTGTACCTGATAATTTTTGTAGAAAATTCGTAGAGTTGTTCATTCTCACAGGACAGCATGGCTGCTCCACAAATATTTCTCTGCTTATGGGGATGGGCAACCTGCTGTAGTTGACCCTGCTTGGGCAGGGAAGCTGGACTAGATAATCTCCAGAGGTTCCTTCCAACCTTATCCATTATTGAGATTCTGTGATAACCCAGTTCTATTAGCTCATGAATAGACTCAGAGAAGATTTATTTAAAATATTGAGATTTGAAAAAATGTCCCAATCTCTGCTGTTCATAAAGACTAGACAGAAGACATGCTGTTGTTCTAACTATATTCCCTCTTCTCCTCCCTTATGAATTTTAGGAAAAGGAAATTATATTAAACAAAATAAAACCAACAAAAAAATCCACTGTTCAAAATGGATTAAAGCTTCATTAACTAGCAACCAGGACTGATACTTTCAGTCAGTATGATATATGAATTTTGTTTGGATTGTGCTGTATATCAGCAAGCAAAAGAAATCCTCTGGAACCATTCTCTTGGGGAAATACATATGCAGAACAAGTTCAATTTTAAGACTCTCAGGCTGCATTTAATAAAACTCAAAAAATATTAGTTAATTTTCATTGCATCTTAATTGAAAGAGTACTACGTAATTATTTATACTTACTGAAGTATGTATGTTCTGCCCAATATTATCTTCTCTAGTTTTTGATGTTTTGCCAGGACGATAAATTTGAAAGCAAGGAATTTTCAGAAAGCTTTTTAGCTAAGCAAGTGGTTCCATAAAAAAGTCTGGGGTTTACATCCAGGAATCTTCATCAGGTCTATTTGGTGTCTACTATCTCAGCACTGCCTGTGAATTGATAAAGGTAATGCTAGGTCTTTAAATATTTTTATTCTTTCTGGATAGAAGGTATTCTTATGTCATTCACAGCCCAACTTTAAAAACAAAATATTGTCCTCAGCTTCTCTCCTAAATGTAACGCTAAAATAAATACAATGTTACATGAGTACTTGTCTTCATTGTAAAACAACGAAAATATCACCTACTGCACAATGAATCAATACTGTGTATCTTAATAAAAATAATTCACACAGGTGCATATGCAGTATCTTAAAATTGTGTACTTTGACTTGAACACCACAAGTATCTTCTGTTAACGTGAACATAAGCAGGTAGCATTCTCTTTCGGAAGACTGATCAAAGAAATAGTTATCAAAAGGGATATTTTTTAGTTAGAATCCAATTTATTTGGCCATTACTATACAAAAATTCTGCTTTAAAAAATCCCTGAAGCTACTTTTAATTCTGATTGTTCTGACAGCTCTGGTATTGTTCACAAGAAATATGGTCCTCATGCCTTATAAGCCAACAATTAAATACAAAAAGAATGGCATTGTTATCATCTCATGCAAAATGAATCTAGCAATTTGAAAAAGGTCTAAGAAACTGGTGACATGATTCATATACATATGCTGGAGACATCATTCATCTCATTCTACCTTTTGCAATTAGGTTGGATCTACATTATTTCTGAGAGATAATTGTCTGTCCCCTGTCTTAAAAACCTCTAAGTATTCTTATTATGGGGAGGTTAACCTTCTTTCTATAAAAAATTACCTTGAAAGATTGTAATAGGTTGGAACCAGGTTTAAACAGGTAGATGAAAGAGTAATTATAAAGGGACTAACAAGATAGCTGCCAGACGTTATACAAGGAAACACAGTTTGAATTCTGTAGTTTATAGCAAGGAAAACTTTCATTTTGTTAAAAAACACTGCAGTGATAAACAGATCTGTAAAGCACTTGATGGACAGCTTTTCTGTCAAGTACAAGAATGCATCTTTAATACAAAGTTTTAATATTTTGCATATGTAAAGATCACAATTATATGTCTAATTAGGCATGCAACCATGCTTTTAAACTATAACAGGTGATACCTAAGAGCAAGAGAATAGTTGCATACTTAAACAGCCTAGAGAGAACTAGATGAGACAGAGGCACCAGCATCTATTTAAATATGCTATGCCATGTTCAACATAATTAGTTATCTAATTGCAAACCCAAACTTAGTTAATGCATCTGCACATGTAATTAATTATAGTTTCTTTAAAAGCACTTCATTTGTAGTGCTTTATTCTTAATTTCCTGCAAATCACATTACTAAAGCATAGATTTGATTTTCATAAACAACAGAGACAAATAGAGAAAATGTAGAAAGGCATTAAATAACAGAAAGCGCTATAGGGTAATATACCATTAATACTACCTAGAATTTCAGAAACACTTTATTTTTTTCCTGAAACTATTTTAACTATTCAAAGCTGCAATATATGTAAATTCTAAGAATTATGTGTTAAAAGACTCTTTAAGCTTTCTGTATAAACAGAATTATATAGGTCAGATTCACACCGTAAACTTCATGCAGCCAGGTGACTGTGACTAAATAAAGTCCTTATTTATTAGTATTTATTATTTGTCATACTAGCATCTAGAATCTCTACCAACAGATCTGGAAATACTATGACAGCTTCTCTATCATTACATCCCAAAAGGTTTGCAATCAAAGTATAAAAGTTGCACTGGATGTAAATCAGTATACAGGCATACAAAGAAACAAGGAGATCACCACAAAGAGCAATACAAAAGCATTTTCTGTAAAGTTGCAGACATTATAAAGATTGCCACAAGTGGCTAAGCAAATGGATTTGCAGAGGTTTACTTTTTTTTTTTTTTGTGAGAAACATCAAAGAAACTAGACAGTATTTACTTGAATTATTAAATTAGTGGTCAGAGGAAGTTCTTCCTCAGGCTGAGAAGAGGCAGAAGCCAAGGTCTGTGAACTACAAGACAATGCAGAAAATAATAAAGGACCAAAAACAAAGAAAGAACTGAGTCTTGAGAATGATTTGCAACTTGCGTGTGACAAGGTGATTTATTGGTGGACCCAAAGAAACAGAGGTGACAAGATAAATCTATGAGCAAGAAGATTCCCAAAGTCTCCTCTCTAACATCCCCATCTCCCACAAAAAAAAAAAAAGTATTTGCATTTGTAAAGACCAGAGAAGTCAGAGCTACAGTAATCAAGTCTAAAGATATTCACTCTTTACGAGACTTTTACATCTGAAGAGACACAGAACCCCCACACACATTTTAGAACTATGAAATATTCTTTATGATGAGAGCCTAGAAGGCATAGTTGCAGCCTGATATGAGGACTGACAAAATTATGCCGTGGTTTTTGACATGTTGAACCAAGTGAGAGGAAACACAAGCGGAGACAATGTGACACACACTGAGAAAGAAAACAGCGAGACCAATCTGAATATAGGGCAAATAAGAGCCCTGGAATAGATGTCAAATGGGAGTTGCTGATTGCACCTCCACAAGAAGGCGTCAGGAAGGCAGAACACATTTTTACTTTGGATTGCTGGAAGCAGGTCTGGAGTAAAGATAATTCTGTCTTGCAGTTACACTAATGACCTCACCTAAGGTAAACTTAATGACGATGACAACAAAATATATACCCAGAACCCTGGATATACGTTTAAGAAAATAAATCACGCAAACTATTGGGTCACAACTAAACCTGATGGGGGTAGAAAAAATAAAACCAAATAAAATCTTGGCTTGTACATAAGCTTTGAATGCAAGCAAGAAAATAAACTGTAGCTGATAGATCAAGGAATACAACAACAGAATAATGGTCTTGAAATTTGGCTAGGAAGACTTTCGTGAGAAGAGTTTCAGATGAATGGGCAAATCAAACTGGAGAGTGTCTCTGACAGAAGAGTAGGCCAGGAATGTGAAACATTGATAATGAAAAAAACCCCAAACAGAAACATTCAGCTATTTTATAGATGGAAAAAGAGATGAAGTGAGATGAGACACATGCTAAAAAGACTATTGGGATCAAGGACAAGTTTCTTTAAGACAGACAAGAATGAGTCAGAGTGAAGGTAAAGAGCCAGATAAACAGGATAAAAAGATCAGTAGATTAAATAAAAGAGGATGAAGAATAAAAAATCATGAAAGAGCAGAGAGGACAAAAAAAAAAGTTGGCAAAAAACTGTTACATCTATGATTAGAGGAAGAAGGAGTGAAAGTTGTATGAGAGGAACAGGTGGTAACAAGAGCAAAAACGAGGGAACCAGGAATTACCTTTATCACATGGAAATCACTGTATTTGCATAAAAACTAATAGAGTTGAGAGAAGAATCATATACGTGTATAGAATTTATGGAAATGATTCCATTTTATTTGGTGAAATCTTTAATGACAGAAAAATCTTGAAATGCAGTTTTCTTCTGATGATTTATCCTTGTCTCTTTTAAAAGTGGTGTAGAGATTGGAGGGAATGTAGAGATGTTGGAAGTTACTAACTGCAAAAAAGAAGGGATGTCACTAGACAGAGAGACATGATGCAATTGCATGCTCAATTAGGCCTTCTGTTCAATTCGCAATGTGCCCTTTCCCATTAACACTATTACTTATTACAATGATTATTGTCCAGAAGGAATTTTCCCTGGGTTCCTCTTCCAACAGTATCCAGGACAAAGGAAGAAAAGTGGCAATGCCTGAGGAAACAACTGGCATGCAAAATCCCTAGGGAAATAGAGGGGAACTGAGAGATAAGCAGGTTCAGAAAATGTTCAAACAGCTTAAATTTTTCTCTTCTCTGTCTTGCCTGGAGAAGTGCTTTTCATGTGTGCATGTAAAAGCACTGAAACTCTTCTAAATCGCTGCACTCCCCCCTCCTCCTCCCAGGTAGGAAGAGAAAATAAAATGCATTGACTACAGCAGATTTGTACTCCATTCTATCTCATAATTTTGACTGTAGTAGTTGCAGCTTTGTCTGCAATGAGACAGGACTCCTTTTGAACTCTCCTTAAAGTGCCAGTGATGGCAGTAGAGGGCCATGCTCTTCCAGCCATGGGTACCACCAGGCAAATTTACGTAAATACATATCCACACATATATAAAATTATATATATGTAATTATACACATATAAAAGCATATCTAATAACACTATATATTATATATTTTACACTTACTTAATATATACATCTGTGTATATACATATACTTTAATACAACAAAATCTCCATATGTTTTGAGGACAAAATAAACAAGGAGAATTGGAATTTAAGTCAGTAACTTGCTTCTCAAGATTATACCTAGACTCTCTTCAAATGGCTATCTCTGTATTGCTAACTGCAGTCTCTGAAAATTATTTAAAAAGCATGACATTTTGAAAGGTTGTGATTCTGGAAAGAAATTACCTTATACTTGAGCCTTCTGTTTTCACTTTATTACCTTACTATGGGACCTTATTACTGATGCAGCTCTCTGTACCTCCAAGTTTCAATTTCCTGTGTGGTACACAGTGTTTTAAGTTCTGGACTTCTAATTAGCCCATTAGTCTATTAAAACTAAGAATTTCAGCCTATTGCCAAACTGTAGGTCTCAGGAACACTTCCTGGCTTCCAGATCATCCCTGGTCCATCCTAGACCCACAAGCACATCCTATTGTCTCCTTCCCATCTTCCCTTAGAAAGGAAAATCAAGAATACAGAGAGGCTAGAAAGGAGGCACAGCATGAGTTATGCAGAAGTAAACACAAGGGGTGCACCCTGCTCTAGGAGCACCTGCTTTAGCAGAGGGCTTGGAATAGACGATCTCCAGAGGCCTCTTCCAACCCCTACCATTCTGTGATTCTGTGATTCTGGTACACACACGTTATGTAGATCAGACACCACTTCTTTTTTAACTCTGTATACATGTGCAGAGCTCTGAAGATTTTAATGGAGTCATGAGTTTCCTCCTAGAGAAGAATTTTTAGGTCAAGTCATCATGAAAATACAGTCACAAGCAACACATCCAAATTTATTTTTTTACCCAAAACCAACATTGGATGGGACTAATCTCTCCATGTTAAATATCTACGCTATGAGCATTCACACTAACAAACAAAAGTCTAAGGAAATGTAACCAATCTCGTATGTCTTCTAAATCTATGGGGAGTAGTTAATCATATCAATGATGTAACAAACTTTACATATTGAAAATTGTTACCAGATCTCTATCAATCTTATATTTTCTAAATAGTCCTGTTCCTTCAGCCATCCCTCATCTATCCTCTTCGTATGCACCTTTTAGGTGCAATCAAAAATCAACCTCCTGTTCTTGCTGAGACATTTCTGTACTGAACAGAATAATTAGTTACTATGTCATAAAATTATGTTTCTGTTAAGTAATTAAATTTACTTTCTGTAAAACTATCGTATTCCTCCTTGCTATTCACTTTATGTTGCACAAATTCCCCCCACTCCAATCTCTGTTCTTTTATAACAATTCCTAGCCAATTATCTTATACCTTGCAATTTTCATGACAAATGTAATAGCAAGAACAATGTCCCTCTGTGAAGTAAAAAGCACGTGACAATCTACCTTACCATCTCTAGACTACCTATATTGATGCATCAGTACAGGAAAGACATGATCTACTCTGAATTTTTCTTTCTTTGTTTGTTTTAAGAGAAGATGGATTCTTTAGATATTTTTTATGGATGTTCCTTGGAGAAAAGATTTGACTTATTTCATGCTACAGACTGG
The DNA here is from genome assembly GCA_013398225.1 of Steatornis caripensis. NCBI lineage: Eukaryota > Metazoa > Chordata > Aves > Caprimulgiformes > Steatornithidae > Steatornis > Steatornis caripensis. The sequence goes on along the minus strand of VZSC01006075.1, from coordinate 345,899 downwards.
GAACAAAATAACGTATTGTTACTTTTCGTATTGTCAGATATTATTACACTTTGTTTCATTTAGAATACAAACTCATAGGGATTATATTGAATTCAGATCTCCAATTCCAAGAGGATTACTGATAACATATACGCATTGCAAGGAAAAAAAGCTCTAGCTTATACAGATGTCCGTGTCATACATTCATCAGCTTACTGACAAGAAGTTCCCTAATTTGAGGATCAAATCTACTTAATGTTCCCAGTGCAAAATCTTGCATCTGGATCTTTTGTTTAGACAAACAATACGTGAAATCACATACAGGTTGGTAGTTCCCTATTGAACTTACATCTGGGAAGACTGACTTACATTGATTATACCAACAAATGTATGAAACGTATCAGAGTTGTACAAAGTAAGACTGATTACCTAGTTCTTAACAGGATACAGGTGGTTGAGAGACATGTGGAACTACAAACTTCTCCAGTACATTTAGTCAAATAAGTTCTTATTGTCATAGGCTATGGCATATTAGACATTAATAATGACATTAATTCACTTCTAGAAGTCAGTAGATGCTGGTGGAAGAGTAATCTCAGACAGTTATTACTCCCAGCCTCTTAAACATTCTTTTTTTCTCTCACTACAATGCAGCATAAATCTCAGAAAAAAAATAGTTCTAAATTAAGTGAAATAAACATAAATTAACTAGTTAACATATACTTCCCTCAGGCTAGAAACTCTAAAACTCTCTGATTTCATTTATTTTTGTGCAGTTCCACTGTAATAAAATAGACAAGATGTGTAGAAATATTACTTAACTTGAATATTATGTCAGGGAAGAGTTACTGATGTATTTGCAGATTTGCTACTAGGGTTTTCAAGATTACTGCTCAACATTTTCTTAAAGCAATGGCTACAGAAAATAGAAGGTGTTAGAAGACCAGCTATGAATTATTTACAGCTGTATTAACTGTATATTATACAATAATACATTCAGTAACATATCAAAATCCTAAAAACTACTGTTTCATAATATCTATATAAATCAAAGTATGCTGTCAAGACTCAAGAGAAAATTGTATTTGCTATTGCTTCTGCTACAGGCATTGCCCAAAAGATGTAATACAGTGGTTGTGGAGATGCTTCATACTGTGACAAATCTCCAGAGCCTCTTCCAAAGAAGAGCAGAAAAATGACATCTGCACCTATTATTTTTAGTGAGTTGTGGAAATGTGTCAGGTTTTCAGTCCCTCATACTGTCATTGTTGTTGAGCTTTTTTGTTTTCACAAGAACAAAATTACAAGTACTGTTCCTGGGAGCAGAGAAGAAACTGTCTTCGCAACAGGTCTGAGACAACAACAGAACAGTTTTTTCACTTAGATTTTATTGATTGGATGTAGCACTATCTTAAATTTTTGTGTCTCATAGTAGCCTTAAGTCAGTATATTGTGTGTCATCACTTCTAAGATAACTGGGCCATAATTTTTAAAAGCCAAAAGTGAGATTTTTCAAACCTGTTCAGTAAGAGTCATTCAGAAATTACAGTGCTTATCATAATACAGAAATCTGATCCACAATTCACCCAACACAATGGAAATATTTCCATTGATGTAAGTGATTTCAGATCAGTATTTGGCTAATATTTATATTAATAACACTGAGAGATCTCCTTAAAAATGTTACACTCCTTGGCTTCCTGTGATCTCCTGTGTATAAACAAATTTTAAGTTTTGTGAAGATTCTTTTCAGAGATGATGTTGATGACAATGGCACTGAAGAGCTCAAAAGAGTTTCATTAGGTGTTTTGTTTTCCAGAACTGAGAAATAAAAGGAAGAGCTAATTATTTCTTTGCTGAAATGGGGAGAAACTGTCTTCTGCAAAACTAGACAGCTTATTTGTGTTCATAACTTTGTGGGTCAGAGTATTTGTTATCTGATCAGGTGATCAGAAATCCACTGAAGATTTCAAAATAATCAGAAAAACCCTACACTATGCATTCACTGAAAATTAGCGTGATTGTTACTACTAAAAAAACTGGACAAAATTGCACAACACAAAGTTACTGATTTTGGGGCTTAATGAGAGCTTTCCTAATTTTTTATCAACCAGTGTTCTCACAAATTCTCATTAGCTTTACTGCACATTAAATATTTCAACTTAACAATAATTTTCTGGTATTTATGTCTATATACATTTGGTTTCCTTTAATTTTTGGTCATGGGTCCTGTTCTTCCTTTTGACAGTCTGCATGTCTGGTTTACAGCACAGCCAGACAGAGCTTTATGATAATGCAGTTCTTAATTGGATTTTGTGTGTCTGAAATCAGCTAGTTTTAAATTTACCCAGGGCCTTGATCTGCTGTAGCCAATAATGTGACACTAATGGGATTCTGATATTATTCTGATGTGAGTGTGGTTTGGTGACTCATGTAGTCAAGACTTAAAGAAACTTTTAAAACAACATTAAAGTATCTAATGGTAATTTGGTCAGAAATTGAGACTGATTTTATTTCAAATATCAAAAAAATAGTATAATCAGAACATGACTGAGTTGGAGTGGAGATACATTCGTGTGAAACTGGAATTCCATTCTGTTTTGCAATCATGCTTTCTTTTGTGAAGCTCTAATTTGAACCACAGGTTTCATTTTGGAATTTCAGATTCATGCTGTATTGCATCTTCCATTGGGGACTAGAGACTCCTTTCAGTAATAAGATCTTTATATCTAACTTAATTACAGTATCTGAAAAGCTGACAGGGAATAAACATGACTAACGATTCTGATTATTTCTCAAGTACTGACATACCCAACAATCTCCGTGCACAAAACCTTGCAGGGTGATCACAACTGATGATGTTTACATGTCTGACAATAGAAATAACTATTGTAGCAAATCACTTGTATCTGTATCTTATCACTTGTATCTATACTTAAAAATTGAGGTAAAAACTGAAAATAAAATAATTGTTCAATTTAATCTGAATTTCAGGGGCAATTTCTGGCAAATTTCTCATTTTCAGAATAAGTGAAACATCTCATTCTTTGTGCAGATCTACAGGGATGCAAATGCTATTTTCAGAGATGTCCTGTTCATTAGAGTATCTTTGTTGTATAACTTTACCAAACAAAGGCCAACAAGAGGGAAAGCAAAACAATTTAAGTTCTTCAACTTAATTTGTTTTCAAATTTGCATTTATTGCCAGCCACTGTGCCTGTCAGATGGAGGGTCTCAGGTACTTCAGAATACCAGCTTGGCAATCTTTCCTTGTTTGAAGAGAGATGAAGTCTATTCCACCAATCTGGTTCTATTTCATCTAAGCAGAATTTGTCTCCAGTGAACAACAAGTATTTTTAATTTCTTGTAATTAAAGTCAGTGTGTTTAAGTGTATATTATACACTTAATTTATACTTAGAAAGTTTCAGTTGCCTGTAAAGTGACAACACAGAATCTAGGTTTGAATAGCTGAATCATGATTCACAGAATCACAGACTCACAGAATCACAGAATGGTAGGGGTTGGAAGGAACCTCTGGAGACCATCTAGTCCAACCCCCCTGCTAAAGCAGGTTAGCCTAGAGCAGGTTGCAGAGGAACATGTCCAGGCGGGTTTTGAATATCTCCAGAGAAGGAGGCTCCACAGCCTCTCTGGGCAGCTTGTTCCAGTGCTCTGTTACCCTTACAGCAAAGTAGTTCTTCCTCATGTTCATTTCAATCTATTTTTCAGTTCTGTTCCCAGCAGACCTATCTTTTATCACTTGATTGTTGACAAATTTGGCAGGATTTTTTTCCATTCATGTATACATATCATCACTTCTACATAAAAATACATTTATATGAGTAGATATATGTATATACATGTATCCTATATCCAAATTGAAAATCCATGTATGCTATATAAAATATTTAGAAGGGCTTACAAATTTAATAGAAACACATCCTTGTCAGTTTCTGTCCTTGCTGTAGAGTATCACAGCCAGTGCTCTATACAAATTTCATCTCCAGAACAAAGCAGCTCTCTCAGCATCATATGTTAAATAATGTCTACAAGACAATTACACTGGAAGCTGGTCACACACATTAACATCAGGGATACTCTTCTATTATTGATTATTTTTCAAATATTAACCAATGAGGATACTTTGGAGGCAACGAATGATTCAAATACAAATAGTTTCCACTCATTGCTGTTAAATGTGTACTCCTTACACTCCAAAGATGTACACCTCCCCTAAGCTAACTTCCCGTACACGTAAGAAAATTCAAAGAACAATTTCTATACAGTAAATGACTCAAAGATTTAAGCCCCAAAAGGTTGCTGGATGCTTGTCAAAACTTCAGCATGATATTTTTAATTGCTTCTCATGAACCATCTAATTTGTTATGAAGAATGACTCGTGTGCCTACACGTAACTGACTGGTGCTATTTCAGGTAGTCTACTGAGACATCCTCATGACAAGGGCAGCTATAACACAATGTTCACGAGAACTGTGCCTTTCTGAAACTGTAGCTTATAAAACCAGACAGGATAACTAGGACATCTAAAATGCCACTAGATAGGCACGTTTAAGCAACTGAATCCCTCCTGTAAAGCCTGTAAAACTTACAGTTTTCCTTGGAAATTAAAGGTTGTAGAGAAAGACTTTTAAAACTTATCACTCAACTTTCAATGATTTATTATAGGAGCCCTTGGATTCAAAATTTCCAATACAAGTTACATGATTTTTTCTTATTCCGGAATATACCACATGGAAAGTGCTCATAGCACCTTAAAGAAGTAGCCACTAAGAGATGAAGGAAAAAACATCCTTCAGCAACATATGCTAATCTCTTGCCCTTGTCCTGACAACAAGTCAGTATCTAGCAGTTAAGTACAGCAGAACAGAAGTGAGCAGCTAAAAGATGAAACTTCTTAAACTCTGGTAAAAGACAACTGTGAGCCAAAGGGTAGATGTCCAGCATACCTTGGCATGTCCAAATGATTTTCACATGCCTGTGTATGAAGGGATAGTGTATATAGATCTGTAAATATTTCTAAAAGACTCTTCAAAAATCTATTATGTACATCAGAGAACAGAACACAATTATGTATACAGAGGTTCTTACAGACTGAATTTAGCACTGGTATGAAGATGTATAAAGTTTATATGAGCATGAGGGGTGAAGGCAGTGGAGGGGAGAACAGGAACACAGTTTCTTAAAATGTTCCCTAAAAATTAAAGAAGCGGGCTTATAGGATGAGTTATACTACACTGCGCTACAGTAGCTGATTAACTGTTGATATAGGTATTTCTACTGCAAATGGTTAGTTCTGTCCATGCAGAATTTTAAAGTCTTCACAATAAAAAATGAGTCTCAAATTACCCACAAAATGATCTGGCTTTTCTTTTTCATCATCATCATAAAAATTATCCACAGAGAAATGAAAGGTACAGATGTTGCACTGGGCTTTAAGGTTTGCAACATTAGGGGCTTTCCCTTTAGAGCCCTGTAACCTTTCACTTGTAGCACGGAAGTCTGCTTTTGACTTTCTAGTCTTTCACTGACGTACCCTAAGGCTGCTGTGGCAATAATTCTGCCTTGTACTCCCAAATGCTCTTGGCCTCATGGTCTTGTGACATCAAATTGCAAGACTTTGATACGTCTCTAATGTTGGGTTTCTTGTGGGAACAGATTATGACTGATGTTTAAGTCACCCTTTCTCCTCCTATCCATCTTTCACCTCTCACTTCATAGCTTTTGGTTTATAACTTTATGATCAGGAATATGTAGAGCTTAGGTAACATTAGTAGATAATTATTATTTAAATAGCCCAGAAGCAATATCCAGAAATACACATGCACAGAACTTCACAACCAGTTAAATGAGTAAAACATCTGCACCTGATTAATGTGCTGCAGTCAGCACCATCAACACTAACATGTAAGAGAAGAAGGGAGACCAAGTTGGTCCTGCTGTAACTACAGTCACTATGGAAAATGTTCAGGTGGATATCTGTGGCACTGGCGAAAATGATGGGAAGAGGAGTCTTGCCTGGAGATATCCTAGTCTCTTACTTTCCAGCTGGCCACTGGTATAGCTTTCTCTTTCTTTACCTCATTCTTTTTTTTTTTTTTTTTAATTTTCAAACACAATTATTTATTTCATAAAGAGTATGACCACACAGATAATCCTGTCTGCTCAGCCTTTGAGAAACAAGGAGAATACTCCAGATTTTAAGAAGCCTTCTACAAAAATCAGTAGACATGCATGTAGCATTCCTGATAAATCTGCTGGTTTTGCCCATGGTTCGGTAATCTCAAGCATGAATGATGGAAAGAAGATTAAGGATGCTACTAATTATAACAGTGAAACAGTTTAAGTCTATGTGGCCCACCCAGAAGGAAAGTAATTACGAAAAATTCAATATTAACTGTACTTCTATATTCTCTGGAAAAAATGAGTATTTGAATTGACAGAGGGAAATAGTTTGGTTAAAAGTACTCTGTTATTACTTCAAAAATTGACCCAAATTTTGAGATTTTATGTAGTAGAGATCCCAAAAGAACATATCTAAAGCTGACCTAACTGAACCTGTTCAAACATCATCAATATTTCCCAGCAGAAGACAAAAATTAGGGATCTCTCAGTAATCTGTCAGGAAATTAAAGTTTTCCTTAGAGAAATACAGAAACTCAGCCAAAGAAGCAACATCCTAACAGGTTTATCACGTCTCTCAAATAATTCAAAATGTTCAAGATTTTTTAGATAAATAGTTTGAGGAAACGTAGAAGCACATACAAACACTGCAGCCAAACATCAGAAAGTGCTTTCAACTTAACTATCTAAATGTGACAATGTAAAAACATGTAGTTGAATTTTGTCTTCATATGGAAGGAAATATAGCAGTTCACTAATTCCTTTAATTGCCTTCCACAGAGATGAAAAAACTTAGCCCTCTTCTTTCCCATGTAAGAGCGCACTTGATAGAGACCAGAAAGCACTCCACATTAACCTCTATGTCCTTGCAAAGAAACTAGCATTAACATCAGCTGAATAAAACTTACAGGAATTAAAAATATACTGGTACCTAAAAATTCCTTATGTCATTTTTGCCCTTTTATTTTCCTAAATTGGTCTCAAAGAGTTAATTGTACTGAAATAAACATAAGCGTAATGCCTAAGAATACAATTTTTTACCTGGCTATGGAGTGTTGGCAGCATAGATGCTGAACCTAAACTGTTGAATAACTCATTAGGAAATATGCAATAGCTGTGACAAGATTTACTACAAATATACTTGAAGTGTTTTTAAAAATTAATATCATGCTGCTATGCTTGGCTTAATTAGCTTTCGTCTTCATTTACAAAGCATATCTGCTGTTTATGAATTTAGTCTCTATTCCCCATTCTTGGAAACCTGTTTAATTAAAATTTTAACTACTGCATAAGCTTTAGAAACAGTAGAATGACTTTTCTTGATAGAAATCTAAATCCTTCTTTTAAATATGATCATACCTACATATACTATACTGGAAATATAGCAAGACATGCTCCATAATACTCCTTGGCTGCAGTGACCATGAGATGGTGGAGTTCAGGATCCAGCGTGGAAGAAGCAGGGCTACAAGTAGGATTAGAACCCTGGACTTCAAGAAAGCTAACTTTGCCCTCTTCAAAGACCTACTTGGAGGGCTCTAGAAGGCAGGGGGGCCCGAGAGAGCTGGTTAATATTCAAGAACCGCTTCCTCCAAGCTCCGGATCAATGCATCCCGATGAGGAAGAAGGCGAGCAAAGGAGGCAGGAGACCTCCGTGGATGAACAAGGAGGTTGCAAAAAAACTCAAAGGGAAGAAGGAAGTTTACAGGATGTGGAAAAAAGGACTAGCTACTTGGGAGGAATATA
>VZSC01006075.1:296692-329189 GCA_013398225.1 Steatornis caripensis | reverse complement strand
GGGGGGGGGGGGGGGGCGAACAAGAAGACTCTTAGTACAGCACTAGTGAACATAAAATTATTCCTGTGTGATTAAATGGCAAACGTCTGGATGCAATTCCTTCCAGTTGGTTGCCCAGAAGATGTCACATATAGTGACATTCTTGTGCCAGAACATTGGCAAGGTCTGAGTTTTTCTGAAGGTTACTCAGCTTCCTAGAGGCAGGTAGTAATTTTGTGGCATAATCTAACACAAGTTGCTATCATGTAGTAGAGCGTCTGCAGGAAGACAGCTGTTTTCTTGGACAATCATCCTTGGTCCTCAGTGAAAACAAATAGCAGCCACAACTACCTGATGAAACTGAGCTGGTTCAGTGAAATAAAACAGTAAGAAAACTTGTTGATTGTCTTTTTCATACTGAAGGGATACTAGACACCACCTACTCTCTGAGAAGAAAAAAAGCAACCAAACACCTGCATGGAGTAATGAACAGTTTGTTTGAAGCTGAAAGGGTTCTCTAATAAGTAGACAGAATGACAGGATTTTGGTTTATATTTTAAGGCAGTATGGAATCTTTGACTGGAAGAAATACAATAACCTGCATGAACGTGACAACAGGAGTACATGAAGTTATACTGTGAATGCTGGACTTAATAGCTGCTGATGGGCTTTATTTCTATTAATTCTCTACTCTTTTTTCAAACCCATTTATAATTCTGTCCTTCCTAATATTCTGTAGCAATAGCTTCTGCAATTTAATGATAGACTTTGTAGTAAAAGTTGAAAAGCTACTGAAGCTTGGTTTAGACCTACAGCCTAATAATATAATGATATATTTTGCATTGTCGTGCTTTGAAAAACAAGGAGTATTCCCTATTCACATCTTCTGAGCAGTGTTACAAGATGCAACACTTAAACACAACATCATTCTGCTGAACAATTTAGTCCTCAGAACACTGAATAGCCTAACAATATTCCTAGACAAAACTTTTTAAAATTACTTTTCTTAGGGGCTCACGAATCATTCTTAAATCAGGTATAGTATTAAGAAGCAAATAACCATATGAAAAAAACAGAACTGACACACCAGGCTCCTGCAGACCTGAGCAATTGTGACAGACAGAAGGAAAACATATTAGTTCAGAGAGTTACTGAACAAACTTAATTTTAAATGTTACTAGCTGAATTACAATTTAAAAATTGTTTTACTTGGCATAACCTTCATTTATTTGTGTTACTGAAGGTGTACCATAACTCATCTGTGATAGATTACTGTAGGATTTTGAATTTCCACTAGTGGATTTAAGATAAATGACTTTTAATAAGTTTAATTTCAAGTTATTTGATGTGTTTTATAATAGCAACATTAATTTTTAACAAATTAGATTACATCGACTTTTAAAATAAGGCCTCCTTTGGAAGAATTATCATTTAAACAGTCTTCGGGAACCATTGTAATGATTTCCTACTTAAAGTTTATTCTCCTGTGAATCCACAGAAGACAAAACAAAACCTGATCTATGAGAGCAACGCCTTGCAATATTGTCTGTATATAAGCTGACCTATAGATTCATTCTCAAGGGCTAAATGGTGATTTTTTTGTCTGTTTTTAAATTCTTTTGAGGAGGAAGTTCTACTAGCTTATCCAAATTAAATTATCTGTTATAGATTTGTGGTATGTACTACATTTGCCCTGGCAGCCAAGAGGGCAGACCGCATCCTGTGATGCATCAAACCCAGCATAACCAGCCAGTCAGAAGAGGTGATTATCCTGCTGTATTAAGTGTTGGCGCGGCCTCGAACGCTGTGTGCAGGTCTGGGCCCCACAGTTTAAGAAGGATGTTAAGGTACTCAAATGCATCCAGATGAAGGCAACAAAGCTGGTGAAAGGGCTGGAACGAATGTCCTATGAGAAGCGGCTGGGGACTTTGTGACTGTCTTGTTTGGAGAAAAGGAGGCTGAGGGGTGACCTCATTGCTCTCTATAGCTTCCTGAGGAGGGGAAGTAGAGAGGGAGGCACTGATCTCTTCTCCCTGATGTCTAGTGACAGGACACATGGGAAAGGTTCAAATCTGCACCAGAGGAGGCTTAGACTGGACATTAGGAAGCATTTGTTTACTGAGAGGGTGGTCAAACACTGTAATAGGCTTCCTAGCGAGGTGGTCGATGCCCCAAGCCAGTCAGTGTTTAAGAGGCATCTGGACAATGCCCTTAATAACATGCGTTAGGTTTTGGTCAGCCCTGAAGTGATCATTGTAGGTCTCTTCCAAGTGAAATATTCTATTCTATTCTATTTCTATTCTATTCTGTTCCATTCCACTTACACGATTCCAGAGATTTACAAGACATTACCAAACTCACATTACCTGGACTACAAACTAGACTGCAAGCAAGATCAGAAAATTGAAATATCAGAATTTTTATTCAGTGAGTTTGTAGCATTTTTCAGTCCCTCAAAGTGTATTTCAAATGGTGAAGTACTATGCAGTCCATAAAGTCTGACTACCTGAAAATACAAAATGAAAGGTCAAAATGGACCCATTATAGATCTCTCACCTACATTTCTTTGGAAATATAGATGTCAGTCATTAATATTTTCAAAATGTTGCATTTTTTGTCTTATTTAAGTCTTTTAGAAATGAAGAACTTAAAACCAGGATTTGTCTGCTGTGGAGCCATAACACTACAAGTTTTGGTAGTGGGAGGGCTACAGGGGTGGCTTCTGTGAGAAGCTACTAAAATGCTAGAAGATTCCCCTATGTCTAGTAAAGCCAATGCCAGCTGCCTCCACGATGGACCTGCCACTGGCCAAGGCCAAGGTTAAGGCTGAGCCAATCAGGCATGGTGGTAGCACCTCCGGGATAATGTGTTTAAGAAATATCTTTAAAAGTTGCTGAGCAATGGCAATTGCAGTTGGAGAGAGGAGTGAGAATATGTGAGAGAAACAACTCTGCTGACACCAAGGTCAGTGAAGGAGGGGGAGGAGGTGCTCCAGGTGCTGGGGCAGAGATGCCCCTGCAGCCCATGGTGCAGACTGTGGTGGTGCAGACTGTGATGGGGCAGGCTGTCCCCCTGCAGCCCATGGAGGTCCACGGTGGAGCAGATCTCCACCTGTAGCCTGTGGAGGACCCCATGCCAGAGCAGGTAGATGCCCAAAGCAGGCTGTGACCCCTGTGGGAAAACTACACTGGAGCAGGCTCCTGGCAGGACCTGTGGCACCAAAGAAGAGCCCATGGTGGAGCAAATTTCCTGGCAGGGTTTGTGACCCAGTGGGGGATCCACACTGGAGCAGTCTGTTCCTGAAGGACTGTTTGCCATGGGAGGGCCCCCAATGCTGGAGCAGGGGAAGAGTGTGAGGATCCCTCCCCTGAGGAGGAAGGAGCAGTAGACACAATGTGTGATGAACTGACCGCAGCCCCCATTCCCCACGCCACTGCGCCACTGAGGTGGGGAGGAGGTAGAGAATTTGGGAGTAAAGTTAAGCCTGGGAAGAAGGGAGGGGTAGAGGAAAGGTGTTTTTAAGATTTGGTTTTATTTCTCATTATCGTACTCCGATTTGATTGGTAATAAATAAAACTATTTTCCCCAAAGACAAGTCCGGTTTTCCCTTGACTGTAACTGGTGAGTGATCTCTCCCTGTCCTCATCTCAACCCATGAACCTTTCATTACATTTTCTCTCCCCTGTCTGGCTGAGGAGGGGAGTGACAGAGCAGCTTTGGTGAGCTCCTGGCATCCAGCCAGGGTCACCCCACCACACACCTTAACTCAGGTGCTAATGGCTCTGTGTATTTGATCTTTCAGTTTCAGTAACTAACAAAAAGTAAAAGGCTAACTAATTTATTTTAATTGACAACATGAGAAATCACAGCATTCTTGTGACAAATTTTCCAATTAGATGTACCAATTAGATCAAATAAAGATAACTCATTCATCTATGAAAGCACAACTACAGACTCATAGACCACAGTTTCTATCACCTTTCTGGTGGTGTGTTAAATGAAAATACCTTCCAGCTCACAATTATTTGCAAACCTTTCTTCACAATGAAAGACTGGAGGACTCACCATTGTAAGTGTGTATGAAATAATTTTGGCACATGACACCAAGAAAAATTTGTAGAGCGACACATATACTTCGTACGTTTGACCTTGCAAATGAAATGTCCAGCACAACATAACTCTCTATATAATCACTACCTCTCCACAAAACCATTATACCCACAAATAGCTCCATAAGCGCTAGAACCCCACCATATCTAACTGATGATTCCCCCTTTTCTGCATCCTGAAACTGAAACAACTGCTCTGCAGTAAGACTGCATGTTTTCTCAGCAAGAAGGAATTCTGATTGATCAATGGAGCAACAAAAGGGTTTAGAAAGCGGGGTTTTTTAGCATACAGGCATATATACGCCACTTCAAAGACTTGATATCAGGAACAAAAATGTTCAAATGTTCCCCTATGGTCAGTATGTATTAGTTGTGCATCACATTTCACCCATCCCAAAAAAGAGTCAATAGGGAAGAATCCCATACCTTCAGATACATTTTTGTACACAACTCATGTTACTTGCAATTTCATTCAGAGCATGTTTTTATGCTGTTCAGGAGCAATTCGATACATTAAAGTAAATAGACATAAAATCTTAATATATCAAAACTAATTCTTTTGGGTTTGTAATAAAGACTCTCTTCAGACATCAAATAGGAGCTGAAATCTTAGATTTATGTTTTCTATACATGCTTTCAGTTACCAGTTGTCTATCTCAGTCACAGATATCCTAGTCACATACCTGCCTGTAGTATCATTACAAAAATAATAAAAATTTTAGAAAAATCTTGACAGCTTTGCTCTTCTATGTTATCATCTAAGCTTTTGCTTTACCATAGTGCTATGAAAACTGGCAAGTATTACTTACATTTCCTACATATACACAATTAAGGGACAATAATATGTAATAAAAACTTAATAAATTATGATAGTGCTACAATTTATTCTTTAGCTAAAAACTAGTTTCTACAGTTAAAGCAAAAGGCTATGGGACAATTTTCATGCGTTCAAATAGAAAAAATGCACAGCGGAATTACAGAGATTACTATTTCTGTCAATAAATTAATCTAACTTGTTTTACCAAAGACAAAGGAGGATCATCATACAGTCTTCTGTGCCCCTGAGTGATACACTAACCTACAAGCTCATCAGTATTCTGCACACACTCTCACAGCTGTTATGCCCCCACACCTCTGTCCACATGGCCAAGAACATCTACAGAAGTTAATAAAAAGTTCAGAGTCTTAAGGCATTTGAATGAACAGCATAATTAATTTCCCTCAGCTGGAATTCAAGTTATTAAGTGTCTTTTGCGTTATCAAAAACTACATTTAGTTTCAAAAATTCAGACAAATATGTTAATAGAGAACAGTGAAAAGTAACACCTGAAGTTGCCTTATATTGCTATCTCTTTCTGACATTGCTACAGAAATTAATGAGGACTACTGAATCATGAATATCACTCATCACTTTCATGAATTATAGCACTAATATCAACTACATCAAGGACTAAGTACCTTCTTAAGGACATAGGTTTATAAAAGGCATCACTCAGTAGCACGCGCTATTCCTATGGGCTTAGTTCTTTAAAGTGATAGCTAGTTTCAGCTGTAGATGTACATAATATCTTCTTAGTGTTTGTTATTTCAGGTATTGTGCTTCAACAGAAATGACAGAATTTATTTTCATTTCTCAAACTGAGATGATTTGGAATTTTTCAATAAAACAGAAATTATATCGACTGCAAGAGGACAAAAAAAAGACACAGACATATTCCATAGTGCCCAATAGCCCACCAGTGCTGCTGTTAACCAGGGCTCATCAAGACCACGCTCAAATCCTTGATTTGAATTACAGTTGCCAAGTATTTCTTAAGTATTCACTACACCAGAGCAAGAATCATTACTAAGTGAACTGCGTCTCAGTCTGTCATATTGTCTGAGAGCTCCCAGGGTCATTCATATCTTACCGCGGGAAACCAGGGATTTACCCTCCCAGCTCCACACCAATTCTACTCTGTATCGGGGGAAAAGAAACCCTTTCAAACAAGCATTTTCTTCAAAATAATACTGTTCCCACAAAAACTTTTGATTTACATCTACTAGTAATTTACTTCCAACCAGCCCCAGTAGGAAGGTCTATCTGTCAGAGTAAACTAAGTCTTGAAGTACTCTAGGGTCTACTATTGTTACAATTTTTTTTCTGATAGAATAATTTACTTCAAATCAGTTCCAGTATATTCCCTACAGATTTCTACATACTGCATTGAAGGCAGTCATCTATGAGGGTTCTTTGTCTCAAAAAGAAAATAATAAAAATAAATAAATAAACCCTAAAAAAGTTGAAACAAACAAAAAAACCTCAAAAAAATCCTAACCAACCCCCACACACTTTTATTTGCCAACCACAGTATGAAACAGCAGCTGGACTCTAAATGAAAAATCACACCCCTACAATCTTATTGAAGAGATGCTGTACAATTACCTGCCTTGATATGTGGCAGAGATATCCTAAGAAACAAACATTATTTGCACCCATGTACCTTTCACGAGAGAGTGAGCAGTTTTGTGTAGCATTTCTCCTCTCATTAAAAAGAAGACAGGTACAATGCTGACATCTCTGTTAAGAATAGATAGAAAGAAAATACTAGAAAGTTCACGTTGTCTAGGATACTGATTTAAAATCCACTGAAAAGCTGCAGTATTCCTATAAAGACTTAGAGACTAAGGCTTAAAATACTTACTTGATAATGTCTCCTTCAAGAGCAATCACTCGTTTAATGATCTTCTGTTCAGGGTTTCTAGGAGACCTGAGACAGGAGATAAGGTTATACAATCAGTAATGTTCCCGTTGTTTTAAGAAAATGAAAAGAAATTCCACAAAGAAATAGACACTATTAAAGTCATTAGGACATTCCATGTTCTCCTTGATATAGCATCAATCACGATGTTCCACCCTGAAGTGAAGCTACTGTAATCATTCTCATTGCAAACCATCATTGAAAAGTAGATGCTGAAAAACTACCTGCTTACAAACACCGCAATAATCAACACACCTTTTATCACGAAAAATACACTCCACAACATTAAAAGTAGAATGTCCCACTACCAATGGAAAGGATACCTTTGCAAATAGATTAATCTATTAAAGCCTGAATTGCCCATCAAACTTTAACATCATATTGTGTTTAAACATTCATGTCATTGACTCACTTTGGGGAAAAACTCTCCCTGTGTTGTATTAATATCTATCACTAATTTAGGCAAACCTTGCCTAGGGAATTGTGGAAGTTTAAAAAAAAAGTTGTAAAAATTTCTGAAAGCATCAGCTTTATCAAAAGCTTCTTAATCTAATACCATGTTTTCACTTGACTTATTTTCCTATAACCATGATTTATTGAGTGGATTCTGATCATGCATTATACAGCATTATGAGAAAGCAAAGCCAAACTTGCATGCCCAGCCTGAATACTCCAATTTCCTGGTTGCATATTAATAGATAAGACTATTAGAAGTGTTATTCTACCATAGTTTTGATAGGTTAATGTACACATCCATGCATCATAAAATTTCTTTCTTTTCTATATACTTCACCTCTTTTTTTTTTTCATTCTTCACTTTTAACTGTTTACCTATGAAACTTAGTAGAGTGTTTTCATGTTATTTTAAAAAAACCTTTTTATTTGCTGCTTATATATAGGAAAGCCAGTGAAGGAACAAATGGTTTTGACTTTCTGCTGATGCTTAGGTTCTCTATATTAGACTCTAAGTACAGTCTGCTAGACATGCAATCACAAGAGCTTTATATTACAATTTTCATGCTTAAAAACATTGGCCGTGGCATCCTCACAACAGACCAGTCCCTTTGAGCTCATCTCTGCTCAACTGGTAGCACACTAAGATTACTTTTCCTTAAAAAGGAAAGCTGAGATGAATCCAGATGAAAAACATGCCCACACTGCTGCATGACTAAAGGCATTTGCAGTTCACTTTCAGTTACAAAGAAAAATAGTTTCAGGCTTATTCTAGTTTTTCAATATGAAGCCAAAAAGTATTCCAAACATTTCAAAAGCGGCTTGGTTTTGTGTGTGTCGATATATTTGAAATGTATTTATATTTCAATGTAATGAAAAAAAAATATCAAGAAGCATAATTTTGAATTGTAAGACCTCAAATAGTTTCACTTCACAGTTCACCAAGCCTGAAAACTCTGTTTTCACAAAGCAATGTTGAGCAGTGAACATGACTAAGGACCATACTTTGCTTCCCCGGTCACCACTGGAATTTTCAAATCATTATGTCATTTACAGTAATATTTTATTTAGCATTAATTTTACCTGGAGAGCTGTATATTCCAGTTCAGTCTTGTCTTTCATGGTCTTTATCAGGCTGAGATTACACATTTTAATAATATTTTACATGTCAGTCTTGGGAGGAATTAATCAAGTTTTAGATGATTCAAGTATCTGGAGTATCCACAGCACTTTTTGATGCTTCTCCCTAGCAGGCTTCAATGCACACTCATTCAAGCATTGACCACTTGTCATTCTCAATCAAAGCATAGTCTAAGAAAAAACAACTCACCTTTATTATTATAAGCTATTGTAAATTTTAAAAATTTACAAAAATTACTGTTAATTGACTTCATTTTTAATTCATTCAGGCTCAGATTGTAATATTTTCATGTAAAAATTAAGTAATGGAAATAATAATACATAATGTATGTGATGAACTGTGCATTTCTCAAAGACTGAATGAAAACAAATTTTAAGTTCACTCTTTCAAAATTCTGTTGTGGTTTCACACCTTACTTTCAAAGGTTCTTTGAAATTCCTCATGTAAGCTTTTTCATTTGATTAGTATGTATATAATGTAATGTAATTACTGATCTCTCCCATAATTTCATTCCTTGTGCAAAAAATTGTAATGACCCTGAGATATGAGCATTTGTTCTAAGCGTGGTTTCTTTTCTGCTAGTAACAACATATTTAGCCAAAACAGTTTATCAGAAAGACTTCAAGGAATTACTTGTAGATAGTTATTATAAATCAGGAATATTTTTAATATTTGAAGCCAGAATAGTTTAAAAATAAACCTTACACTAAGGTACTGATTATAATTCATGAAAACAGCAAGGAATGGTAAGAGAGGGAGTAGCAGGCTCAAACTGGCCAATAACATGGGCACTTTCAAACCAAGTATTTTCAAGAGGGGATCAGAAAGTTTTGTTCAAGAGCCACAATAATTGAACAGGAGGTAAGAGAGACTAGTTCTGAAGTGATGGATATTGATGTCTTCCTGAAAGGAGTTTAGTGTAACACTGGGACTTCGTTGATTATGGAAATCGCAAAACCTCACATATATAAGCAATTTCTGTCTTTGAAATTTAGCAGTCGGTATAAAACAAATTTTAAAAAGCAGGATAAAAAAGAAAGCCCCAAATATTGTAACCAGTAATTTAGTACTACTCTGTCACTGATATCAGGGTGAGGCAACAAACAATAACCTTTGAAAATGGAATTTGTTCAAAACAGAAGGAAATAAAGAAACTGTTGATTTACTGGTTTGCATTCTCCTAAATTACACTGTTTTTTCATTCTCCTTATATGAAAGGTCATATTCACGCATGTTCCTTTTAAGTGATATTGTGCAGCAAAAGATGAGATTTCTTAGACACAATGAATATATGTCTCCCAAAGATGGCATTCAGAAGATATAAATATAATTAATATGAATTAGTAACAACCATCCATACATTTACCAGTCATCCATATCTGATGTTTCACAGAGCAGTCACCATTCCTTGACTATTATCTGTCAAAAATTTAAGCTTACATTCTCCTCAGAAAAAATATTTCCTCATCTACATATAAACAGTTTTCACTATGCATGAATTAGGGACAGCAGCGCATGTAGAAACAGTCAGAATAACTACAAAAATCTCAAGCACATTACAAATACTAGTGCACAAGTAGCAGTTAGCAGCACATCAGGAATACACTAGGAAAACCAATTCTGGAAAATAAATCCACTTCTTAAATGCAGATTGAATTCTACTTCAATCATAGTCACTTTTCCTTTTTCCATGAAGAAAAGTAAAAAACAGGCAAGTCTAGCAGTGCACCTCAGGAGAATGACCATTGTATAATACAAAAAGAAAGCAATGGTCTGTGTAGTATCCAAGACTTATAATTTTTTTTTTATTTTATTGGAATATTTTTAACAATTCTTTAAACTTCACCTACAAGTGCCTTGATGGCTGGCTGCAAATAATAGAATAAAAGAGCAACATCCTCTCTATCTGGAACACCATTTGATAACGGGGCATTTCACTCTGCCTTAGTAACAAATCCTAATTTGTTCCAAAATTTAAGCTTACTCACATTGCAATGCAGAAATCCCAGCCTCGAGCACAAAGACATAAATCATGACATCAAAATCCAGATTCAAAGTTTTAAGATAAACAATTTACCAAGGGAAAACTAGACATTTGATATGTATTTGTTTGTGGGTTTTCAGATGCAGTCTTAGCAACTCGGTGTAAGCAACCTGCCACAGTTAGATGCTTCTGGTAATAATCCTAGCTCCTTCTTTTAACTCTATACATTTGTCTGATTCTGTATTGATGTTCAGTTGTATAGTTCTCATCAATACCCAGCTTTCATGAAAAACTAACGAGCAATTCCAACACAGTAAAAGAAGAAAAACAAATGCCTATGTAATCAGGACATCATTAATTTTGGGTTAAAGCCTCTCACATTTGGCCATTTGTTTGAAAAGGAATTGAGAGAGTTAGGCTCAGTAGAGGTGATGGTGGATCACACCAGTGATTAGGGCAGATTCAAATACCTTATCCATCCTCAGCAAGTACTTCAAGATGATACAATATTCTAACCTCCAGCCTACATCCTATTCTAGGGCAGGTGTTCCGTTACACTGAAAAAACCCCAACCAACGGAATACATAGGAACCCCCCACTCCTTACACACACATTTAGTTCTAAAGTTAAAAGATATGCTCTAGCAGAAGAGCTGTAAGGAGTTAGAGCAGTAACTAAAAAGCAGATGGAGCCCCAAATAAATGGCATTAATATACCTACAGAATTTGGAACCTCAAAGTACAGTTTTGGTGGCTTTATTTGCTTGGAGGAAGACGAAATAGAGAGGCAGTGAACCTATCTCATCCTTATTTTCTGGTCTTGCTTAATAAGATAAACAGGGATTTTTACACAGCTGCATCATACACTAGATGAAGACGTTGACCCACAAAAAAAATTTTGTGCGCTTGGTCTGTGATGAAGGAGCTTCCTGTTGCCAGCATAGTAGTTGATGCTCAAACTCTGTACAGTAAGAACTATGTAGCAATATCCATTCTTTCATTCCTCCCAGCACTATAGCTATGATAAAACAGATCCAACATAGTCAACTCTAAATGTTGTATAAGAATGCAAATTTACTTAATATATGCACATATTTTCTAAACCAAAACATTTTTAATCAGTTTGTTTCACTTTTTTCCCAGTCAGTAACTTTTATCTAAATGCCATACTCCTTCATGCAGATTATGAATCTCATAATAAACATAATATTTAACTAATGACAGGTTCTGAAACAATTTCTAGACCATGGAAAATAACATGCAATGTAATAGTGGAGGGGAGAAAAAACCCGACCATACTTATTTTATCCTTTTTTGCTTTCATTCCATTTGTCAATTTCTATTATATGGAATTGCTGCATTAAATGTATCCAGTAACCAGGTCCATAACATCTATGCTCAGTTTGGACCCATCTGCACAAGAAAGATATTGACAACTGGAAATAGTAACAGAAGAGTAATGGAACAGCAAGGCCTAAGGAAATTGGGTTTGTGCAGATCAGTGATGAGACAAAGGATTTAATTGCTGTTGCAATCTATCTAACTGGTGATTAGGAATTCAGACTGTTCGGAGAGGTGAACAGCAGAAGGAGGTAATGAAACAGCCTGAGTTGCAGCAAGGGAAATTTCTGTTGGATACCAGAAAAATTTTCACACTGCATGTGGTTAAGCAGTGGTGGAGGTTGCCCAAAGATGCTGGGAATCACAGAGGTACTCAGAGCTCTACTCAACAAGGTTCTGAGCAGCCTGACTCAACTTCAGAATTGAATCTGCCTTTAGTGGTTGGTAGGACTAAATAACCATCAGAGGTGCCTTACAACATAAATTATTTTTTACTTCTGACTATATACAGTCTTTAGTCTTAGTAAAATATAAGAAGGATCATGATGTTCATACCTTAAAAACCAACATATTTTGTCTGAGATGCAGGCTCTGATGCCAGAATAACCATAATGAACACCTTAATTAACTGCTGTAGCCCGCAGAATTTTTTCTTTCCTTTTCTGTCTTTTTGGATAGTACTTAATTGTATTATAAAGCATTTTTAGTGAAGGTTATGATATCTTGTCTTAAACATTCTGAGTGACAATGAGACTAACTTCCAGATAAATTACTTCAAAGTTTAATTACCCTTGTTATTAGGAAATTGCATCTGCATTCAAAATTGAATTTATCCAACTTCAATTTCAATTTCATGCCTTCTCTTCCAAAACAGAAAAACCTTCAACATCTTATTTCTTCTTCATGCAGAAAGATTTAGGCATAATAGTTCTTCTTAAATTTCTCTTGAATTAATCAGCTAGAACTCCTTAAACTTCTTAGCACACAGTTAGTTTTCCAGTTCCAGGACCACTTCTGTGACCATACTTCAAATTTCCTCCAACATTTCCATTTTCCTCTTGGCACACAGATGTGAGAACCTTGTATTATTCAGCTTGGATTACTACCGTATGTAATAATAAATTAAGTAGAATAACCTGTTTTTATTATGCTTACTCAATGCAAAATCTCCTATTTCTTAATACTCCAATTTTTTTGTATATTCTGGCAGAAAGTTCATCCTTTTCATCCTAGGAGGTGATGTCAAAAGGATACAAAAAGTGACACCTAAACCCTTCTCTCAGTAAACTCATTGCTAAAACAATTAACCAATAAAGGTTTGATTACTACTTGCACTTCGCATTCTGTAAAGCAGTAACCATATGATTCAGGTTATGCTGTAATGACATGGCAGCCTTAATATTTACTGCCCTCTCTATCTCTGTATTGTTTGCAAGCTTAGCCGATGATTATGAAGACAATTGACAAAACCAGTACCAAGCTTTGGATCACAATGCAATCTGCTGGAAATATTACCATTCACAGATGTCTCTCTAACTATATCTTCACAGTTGAACTGAGCCTGTTTATAATGTCTAATGTGGCTCAAATTAATTCCATAAAAGGTAAGTTTCTAGATCAGGATATTATGTGTAGTAAAAAGAATTCTTGAAGAAACCAAATATACTATATTATGGCCTTTATCAAAATTACATTTATCTAGTTGTTTTGTAATTTTATGGATAAAACAAAACCTATATAAAACAGAACCTATTTCTGAATTGATTGACCTTAACAACATTTTAGCTTCTACTGATGGAATGAGAAATAAACCATGTGATCATTGTGCTCAGATAAGACATTCCTAAGGCTCTTTTCTTTGTTTAAAATATTGGAAATTTATTGCAAGTCTTAAAGTCATTTGCATTTTCTCCTTTGTATTTTTTCCCCTTCCACTGCTAAAGAGGCACTTTCCAAATGGTATTCCACACTACAAAAACTGAGTCCATGCTCGCCTGTCATTAGCAATGTTTAAAACGGTTTTGACCTTAAAGAATGCTTTAAAGAAAACATTAAAGGAAGTGAAATTGGCTAGCCATTTTTTCAAACAGAAATATTATGCAGAAATTGTACGTAATTTTGACAATGTTAGCAGATAATGAGAGCAACAGAAAACATTCTTCAATTGCTTCTAGATTCCCTCTGAGCTAAATCTGAGGAAGCAGACCCCAGTCCTAATAAATACTGGTTTAGTGAACCATTTTGAACATTCAGCATTTCTCATCCATAATTTACAAAATAAGTACTTTAAGACAGCAGTTGCACCAACTGGTTAGGCATAAGTTCCAGTGATGCTTGATTTGCTCAGCAGCTCCAGTAGAAAACAAGTACAAAGATATAATTTAAAAATGAGGAAAACTGTACTTCTAATAACATTCTGTAATTCTTAATTTAACTCCACATTACATTAGCATTTCTTAGTCAAACCTCTGTTAAAAAGCAAAATCACTCATTGACAAAAAACTATTTTGTTTTTACTGAAAGTAGTATTTTATAATAATTACAGATTGCAAGCACACACTGTTGGAAAGGTAGTATTTTATTTTATTAAATTTTAAAGTGTTTGTACATAACCTAAAACAAGGAAATGCTTCCTTGAAATTTCATGGGGAATTATGAGCAATCCCTAAAAAAAAAAACAACAACCAATTTGAATATATCACCTATATAAAGCCTCAGTAAAGCAGTCCTACACTTTGCCATATAGCCATGCAATGATTAGAACATCTAAACAATTCTCTCAAGCTCTGCAGTTCTTGGATATCCACACTTATTCCTGCTCTCCCTTTCTCACGGGTCCCCATTCCTTAACTCCTCTCTACATTCTGATTTAGTCTTGAGTTTTCAAACAGAGCAGGTAAGTATGTCTCCAAGGATAACACATTCAGAAAAAAACTAGCTTCCATGGTAAATACCCATCCATTCTACACTAAGATGAAGGAGGAGTCGGAGGGAAAAGAATAAAGATCTGCATACTTTCAAAGGAACTGAGCTTTCCCTGGTATGTATCTACATAATGCTATATAGCTGCAGCCTCACTGTTACATGAGACGTCACTAGTAGCAGATTTTCAGCATTTTTCATAGATGTTGAAAAGCTATTGCAAATAATTTGGATCTTTGTCAACCAATAACTATGGACTCTCCCCAGTGTAAACTAGATGAATAATTCCTATGTGACAAAATTAAGTGAGCCTTTCTACACTTTGGATCCAGCAATCAAAATTGTGCATCTGAAAAACTTCCAGAATGACACACAAGACAAAGTCAGGAAAATGACAGGAAGAAAAAAATCACATACATCTCCATTAGAAACTACCATTTAAAAATTTCAGCCAGTTAGCTAAAGTGAGGCAAGAAAAAAAATAAATTTAAAAAAAAAAATAGAGGAACAGTGAAAACTAATTAAAATGTTTCACTGCAATAAAACTAATTGTTACTGCAAAACTATATGACAAGTCACTCTAGAAAACCTCAAAATACTATAGTAACCCAGAAGCATAGCTACTATTTTGAAGTAAAATCTCATTTAATTGGTTCTCAGCCTTCCGATCTAATCACTTAGAGGTTAAACGACTCAGCCGCTTGTAATGCAGACTGTGTAATCACAATAGTTACGTGCACTTGACCTTCTTCCTGTTAACAGAGAGACTCAATTAATTACTTGCTGTTTTAATCAGCCATTTCACCTTATCTTCACCTTTTCCAAAAGGGTTGAAAAACTCTATACCTCAACCTTTGACTTTGACAGCATACATAGAAATATTTATCTACCAAAAAGGAAGTTAGCATGATCTATGGATGAGAATATCTGGGCTTCTATTCTTAAGACAACAACAGTAATATATTCACTGTTTCATTAAACATTATGCTGTAGCACAGCAACCATATTTCATCTTTACTATAGCTGCCCAAATATTCTACTCTGTAATGGAAATAAAATATGACTGACTTCTGTTGCAACAGACAAGAGAGGGAAAGGCTGAGAAAACTGCAAAATGTAATCAAATGCTGAAAATCATTCTCATGTTGCTATATGGGATATTAGATAGAAATAATGTATCTAATCTATACATAATCTATTGGTATGATTCTTAAAATTATACACATGTTTAAAGAGGCTTAGATGCTGCAAGATGCGTTTCTATACCTTCTTTGATTCTGGGATTAGACTTGTGTTCAGTGGCAACTCTTCCAGCCGTACAAAATTAAATAATCAGTTGCTGTGCTAAGATGCTAATTGTGACTACACACTACACATTTTGCAGCAATTTTCAATCATTATTCCTTTCTGATGGGGTTCCAGAAATTTTTTTAAGTTATATAGCACCACCACAATTATTGAAAAAATTACTGGGTGCATATTTAGATGTTAAAAACATCAGTGACTTAGGAACCAAAATATTATCTCAAAAGAAATTTAGAAGTCAAGAAGCCTGGCTCTCACGTCATCTCTACTGGAGACTAAGTTTAGCATCTTAGATAGGATTAGCACAATATTTAGGATAGAAAATTATGATTCTGAAGAATCCAAAGTTTTTTTCTACCTTTGATATCATGTAAACTACATAAGCACATTGCATTTTATATTTCTCTAAATGCTACTTCAAGTACCTGTTGAGAAAAATCTTTCTTGATATTTCTGAGTAGCTTCGTACTTTCTCAAATTTAAACTCTACTACAGTCAAGAAACTAAGCCTTTCAGATAAGTTAAGTCTGTTACATAGTCAGCGCACAGAAGGAAACAGACAATTAAAGTGGGATGACTCACGTTTTGGAGCAGAATCTCTCTCCTTGTTGACTATAAAGTCAGATGTCAGCTTAGTCTAGCCATGTTAGTATTAAATTATTAAAGACAAACAGTTTAAAAATAGTTTAATCTGCCATATAAATATCTGTAGCAGATTTATTTTAAATAACCCAGGAAATCAAGTAAAGTACTAATGGCAAGGTAAAGGGAAGAGCAATAACAATATAATGTGTACTTTTAAAATAGTTATAATACAATTTTTAAGTTAAAAAAAATAAGAATAGAGACATTATGTCAATGTAAATTCACAGAAAAAACCCCAACCAACCAACTTAACAACCAACCAACCAATCAACAATTTAAAAGACAGAGGCCAATATAAGTCTTGGCTTCAGAATTATTTGTAATTAGTTTTCTAAAATAGTTCCACATGCTATATAAATACTTTCCCATATTTATGACAGAGAAAATGAATATCAATTACCTTCCAACTATTAAAAGGTAAAGACAGAGGCTTAACTAAGAATCAATTTTGCATCTCTACTCATAGCTTTTAAAAAAACTGTCCATAGGATATAATCCTAAAGATCTCTATGTGCTCAGTGAGCACACAAAGAAATGAATTATTTCCTGACTGTATAACATTAAGTTCACTGGAACTTGTATACAGTTATATGATAAAATAACATTTCAGAAATAGTGATGCTGAGGATAACTTATTTATGTAGTTGAAAGCAGTATTTGTTATAATAGATTACAGAAAAAAATGAGAACTAACGTTAGCAAAACAAAAAATGGAGAAGTTACCTAGATATTTTAAACCAACAGTTACTAAATGCCATTTGCAAAAGTTACAAGATATGCTTAAAAAAAGAACAGTAATAAAACAATTGGACAGAGTAAAAACTCTCACAATGAAAAGAAACCAACCTAAGTTGTTGGTTTTTTCTTCACAACTTCTGCTTTTAGCTTAGACAGCATTTGGGGAAAAATGCCCACAATTAACTGCAGGTGTCCACCCTACAGATGAAGTCAAGCTGAATTAACCATAGATTGGCTACTGTGACAGAAATCCTTGTAATAATAGGAGTTATGACCTGCTTATGAGAATTTGGCAAAGAGCAGCATAGGAAATTTAATAGAAAGTATTTTTCCACATGATATTCTTTCTCAAAAGCTGATCTTCTGTGTCAGCAGGTCATCAAGCATTGTGCTCCATTTGATACTAATTGCATTATCCTCTACTTGTGTGCTTTCACAGATAGCAGAAGGGATCCTGCATAATGACTGAGGATATTGCTCTAAGAGACTTTGATCACTTGAGCAGGCATGAAAGAACTTTGAGGAGTTTGTCAAGAATAAAACAGTGTCCCATGTTGGGTTTTGCCATGAGATTTTTAGGATTCTTTGCTGCGAGACACTTCCTCTCTTATATGATGAAAAACATATTTATTTAAAAAATTAAAAAGGGAATATGAAACAAACCAGAAGTGTCACCAACAGTGAACAGCACAAATGAGTAAAATATCTGTACTTACAGATGATTTTTCCTTCACACAAAGCAGTTTACAAGCTTTTTAGATAGCGTTCCCCTTCCCTGTGAAGGCAAATCTGCTCCCCTCTTCCCCAACTGTACACACAGGGTTTGGTCTGCACAGTTGCTTTCCAGCCCTTCCCACGCTACAGTCCGCTCTGGTTATTCACTCAAAATGAATTTGTCAGTCTCAGCCAGCAGTAAAACCAGCCCTAGCCCCATCCAGCCTGTCAAACTCAATCCTGTGTGACAGTTTCGCACAGAAGGTCCCTGTCACCTTCTTCTCCAAGTAAATGATATGCTGCTCAGAATATTGCTAGAAAAGGAACAGACTGGCAGAAGAAGCAAGAAGGGAGGGGAAAAGGATGAATTAAACTTTACAGACACTTTTCACACACTCTGATGATGCATTCTTTGCTCTCCTCCCTCTATCGATGAGGCAAAAGTTCAAACAAATTATTTATGATTTTTGTATCTTTATTGTTTTTTTCAGAGAGGATCCATCACCAACAAGGTGAATTCTAGTTTTACTAAATCTCAAAATGTTTATGCCAGTCTTGTGTTTCTTCTCACCCATCGATCCATTGTTTTATTTCTTAAAAGCTTTTTTTCCTGCAAATTTTCTAGAAAAAAAAAGAAGAAAGTCCCCACACAGAAAACATTCAGAGGGATAGCAAAAAGGAAATGCAAGCCAGAAGGACTGATGGCCCAGGCTTGTGTCAGAAAATCATATGGAAGAACATAATTCTTTTGGTTTTAGTGGTTGGAAATGTTTTGCAATATTAGCAGCATGAAAACCTGGGAGGAAGAAACGCAAGACATAGTGTGGGATTAACAAAATTTTCCTGAAATTCTACTGGCTGTACTATCGACTCTTTTAAACATGTGGTTCACATATTATTCTGTATATTTTGGACAGTATTGACAAATTCTGAAATGTGTTGACACTCACTGTACGTATTGGGCCTTGTTGACACAGAATATCAATTAGAGGCATGAAAAGATTACCTCAGCTAATTCAAACTTGGCATTGTTGTCTTTGCCTTTCTAAACTTCAGCTTTCATATTTTCATGAGAATTGCATATCTAAAACAGGTCTGAAACACAAACTTTAATGCAGCTGGGTTTGAGAGAAGCCTTTTCACACCCTTTCCTTAAGAAAGCAAGGACAACACTGCAAATTACAGGGGTTATAGAGAGACGAATATCAAGAGCAAAAATTGTGGGAAATCGTACAGATCTTTGCATCACTGGTGCCTACTGCATTACAAATTTACTCATTTAGAACAATCGAACCTTTCCATTTTGATTCTCTTAGTGATATTCTACTATCCATTCCCTATAGGTATTTGTTTCAGATGAAGATCATAAAATATATACTGGAATATATTTAAGATGTATGGAGTAGTGTTTTGAGATACTAACTGTACACTTTTGGCTCAAAATCTAAAGATAGCTTTGGCATATATGCTCCAAATGACGCATCACTACAGAAATGGTTATTAACACAGTTCCTTAAAACTCAAGCTGGCAATACGTTTAGTAAGTGGTATAGTAGTAGGGCTGTTGGAGGCATGATGGTGCAATTATATACTTACTTTTCTGAAAGAAACCATACAAGAGTGAAAAAAGGTGTCTATGACTGTTGATTGAAGGATTGCATAATTCAGAAACTTCAGTATTAGGCTATGATTCTTTTTAACTGAGAAATAGCAATACTTAATTTAGCAGTTAGGTAACTCTCTGTACATCCAAAGCACTAAGTGACAATACTACTAACATTTGTGATTTATAGTGTTTGATAAAAAGCTACCAGTGCACTCATCTCTGCTATTCAAGTCTGCTGTGCAGACAGTATGTGATGGCACTACTCTTTACAAATGGATAATTGGAACATAATCAAAATGTTATTTAAAAAAAAAATCGTTGTCACATTTGGAACAGAAGATATTTCCCTGCTTGAAGTTGTGATCAGTTCAAGTTCGCAAGATGAGTCACCAGCAGAAAAGCAACTAGCAACAGGCAAGGAGTGCTTAGCAGGCAAGGATTTTTGTGATATAAATCTGTTGTATAGGAATAAACTGGGAATCTCTCAAATTCCTGCCTGTTTATGAGCTACTAAGAGGAAAGAGATGAAAGCTGTTCTTCCTTTAGATTTTCATAAGCATTGTCTTTGCTAGGATTAGGCAGTATTAAGTCTTTGAATGCTATGAATAGCAAGCACCCCTGACCCTAACCCCCCACAACAGGCATCCCAATTCATTCACAGGGGCAAGGAAGGTCTCCGCTGCTGGTACACTCACAGATGTCTCTCCACAAAGAGCAACACCTGCAGCCTCCACAGCTGTGTTACTCCAGACAACACATTCACTATCTGAAATAATGATTTTTTTAACTTGCTTTTTTAGACTTTTGTTTTATAAAGAAAGTATGGGGAATTATATATAAAAGGAATAGTTGAAATACCTCCCCATTATCATTATACGTTGTCTTCAATTGAGAGAGGAATGTACATTACAGAACATTTTATAGAGACCTCTCTACCCACTGATAATTAGTTTATACACTAACTGTGACTGCAACAAAACCACTGCTGGTTGAAAAACCTTGGAGAATGCTGTGGCTAATTCGTGCTCTTTTTCAGTTCTTATGTTTTATAAAGATAACTCTGCATCATTTCAGGAAAGATTTTCTTCATGTGGTCTCTACCACGAAAAAAAAATAGCCTGCATACCTGTCTTGATTCTGAAGGCAAGAATCTAAAGTAGATTCAAGGCTAGGCATCTCAGAGAAACTTGATGCAGACTGGACTGAACTTACATAATGCAAGCAAGTATTTAGTGGCTAAAGTTCCACATTATGGAAATACATATGCCATTGTCTTGGCAAAATTGGGTGGATTCATAGCTTATTCACCAGAGTTCAATCTTCATTTGCTTGTTTGATATACTTCAGGGTGAATGAGGAAGGGAAATAATCTTGAGTCTCACTTCTTACCCATGCCAGGGTTTGTATACACACGCTAGCCATACCATAATCACCAGAAGTTTCTCCTTACAGCTCTACAAAACTGCAAGACATGTTAGCTGGTTGATGGTAATTATCCTCATGATTGCTACTAGTCAGCACTAAATATAAGACAATTAAAGTTACTCTAACTTCAAGTGAAAGAAGGATCAAATTATTTTTTTCTCTGTCAGGAGCTAAAAAGGAAAACATGGGCAGCTGCCATGAAAAAACTATGTTTGGTAATGCACCTGCAGACCTGAGACTTCAGATTATAACATTTCACGCATTTAACTTGATATTGAGCCTAGTAACTTCTGTTTGATTAAAACACAACTTGGCATCCTACCTTCATTTGAAGATTGTAATGAATGGTCGCTTTCTCTTGCATTTTTTTTTCCACTGGTTAATCAGAATTATCCTTAAAGTGTGAATATAATTTTCACATTTGAAGTTGTCCAACACCCTTCAAATTTTTCCTCAAGTTTGATGTACAGAATAGGGCCTAAAGGAAAAACTTCCACTGCCCATATTTACGGATGACAAATTGTGGGTATAACTGTGGAAGAGCTTTCCTTTCTCAAGACATGGATGACAAACACTTACATTCATTTTACGTCCTGAGAGCCAATCCACAGACAGATGTAACATCTTTTTTCTTTCATATACTTACATGCTGCCATGACCATGACTACTTTCTGAATAATTTAATGCTGTCTGTTAGAAAAACAATTATACAGGGGGAAAAAAACTTGCACTCTCCTCACATCGTCTCCCGTAGTCATTCTCCATTCCTTTAAACTTTCTCCCCTCTTCTGCTCTGCTGTCTTACATTTCCTAGCCTAAACCTGGGAAGAAGTGGTTGTTTTAGCCAGAGGAAACCCCGACTTCAAAAAACAAAAAAAAAAGGTGTGAAAAAGATCACAGTGTAACTTAAAGAAGTGGTGTAACTATTGTTTGCGTTAGTGAGAGTGTGAAATTAGGAAATTAGTAACATATTTCTCTCTTATTGACTTTCTTGGTTTGGTGCACTGAAATGGTTAACTTGTTTGAATTTTAACATACGAGTCTAACTAGAAAATTTTTAAAAGGTCAGATAGACTAGCAGGAAGCCTGTTTAACAGCATATGACCCAAATAAACAACAAAGGTTATAAAGTGAAAAACCATAAACCAAGAACTATGAATGCATTTGAACAGTCACAAGGAAGGAAATGCATAAAAAGAGTTTTTAATAGCTCAGAGCTGGTCCAATTAGCTGACAGTTGGATGAGTAAATAAATTCCTACAACAGCCTTGGTTGGCAGATCTCAGATCACATTTGTTCTTTTAAGTACATTCTCAATGTTGACAGGATGGTCTGTAACCCAGTCTTTGCAAAAGTCAACAGACTTGTAACTGTACTCATAAAAGTAAAAGTATTTCACAGTTTATGGAAAATCCCAACCTGCCTTCATGAAATGCTAAACATAAATAAGTAAAAAGTATATGGATTACATTTAACAGTACTTGCAACAGTGTTCACTCATGAACAACTCTGTAAGCTACAGTAACAGCTCACAATCATATTATGAACACAAATGTATTTTTTCTTTTCTTAAAATATTAATGACATCAAGTGATTGGTTTTGGAGATAAGGTGAAAAGAGAGAATAGAAACTTGTATAAACTAGAATTTTTACTGCCAGGTTCATTCGTGAATAAATGAGTTTTAGATTGCTGGCAGCAGTTCAATGAGACATCACATACCTTCCAGAAAAATTTTAGACTCTAAGTATCTTAATGAGACAGATGCAGTCTTCTCCACAACTGCTGAATCACAATTTCATCATTCATGTAGTGGAGCAGAAAATGTAAGAATGAAATTAGAAAGACCTTCTCCATTTCAATACAATAAGCCCTAAAAAGTGTAATGAATTTTGGAAAGAAAATTAGCTATATAAACACTAGTGCATACTGTGTATTTAATGGGTTTTTATTATGTGTGAAATGCAGCCCTATACTCAACTGATCAGCTTATAATCATACATAATTTAGAAAGTACTAACATAGTTCAAATGAAATTTTATCAAAGGAGCAGTGGTACTGGATGTTCAACTTAAGACACATGATGGCCTCATTATTTCCTTGGTTAAGAGCTCCTTTTCTCCTTAAAGTGAGTAGAAAAGACATTAAGTATACAGAAAAAAATTCAGCTTGTCAACTGATATCTATCTGAAGGACCCTTCACAGTGAGCTATACATAAGCTGCAGGTGCTTTTGTCACTCAGTCTTGCACTTGTGAATTGCATGATCTGTGAATGTGCACATTCAACAGCAAAGACAAGGATGAGATAATTATTAGATCTCTGACTAGCCAGAGACATAATCTCCTTTGCCCCCAGAAAATGCTATAGGACCTTTTTGGAATGCTTTACAGGTAAATACATTATTTTCTTTCTCATAGAATGTTGCTAGTCCTGGCCCACAAACTTGACTCCCTGGCTTGACCTTGTAACTGCCTCACTCCTGGAGACTTGTCTGGCAAGCTGGATTCTCAGCTGCCCCAATCGCATCCCTGGCTTGGTCCCATACTGCTTTTCATAGAATCATAGAATATCTCAAGTTGGAAGGGACCCATAAGGATCTTTGAGTCCAACTCCCTGCTCCTTGTAGGACTACCTAAAACTAAATCATATGACTAAGAGCGTCATCCAGATGCTACTTGAGCTCTGACAGGCTTGGTGTTGTGACCACTTCCCCGGGGAGCCTGTTCCAGTGACCAACCACTCTCTCAGTTAAGAACCTTTTCCTAATGTCCAATATGAACTTCCCCCGACGCAACTTCGTTTCGTTTCCTCGTGTCCTGTCACTGGTCACCGGAGAGATGAGACCAGCACCTCTCCATCCACTGCTCCCCTGAAGGAAGCTGTAGATTGCCATGAGGTCACCCTTCAGCCTTCTCCAAGCTGAAGAAGCCAGGTGACCTCAGCCGCTCCTCGTAAGTCTTGTCCTTGAAGCCTTTCACCATCTTCATCGCCCTCCTCTGGACACACTCTAATAATGTGATGTCCTTCTTATATTGAGGTGCGCAAAACTGCACACAATACTCGAGGTGGGGATGCACCAGTGCTGTGCAGAGTGGGACTATCACCTCCCTAGACTGGCCAGCTATGCTATGTTTGACGCACCCCAGGACATGGTTGTCCCTTTTGGATGCCAAGGCACACTGTTGGACTCATGTTCAACTTGCCATCAACCCAAACTCCCAGATCTCTTTCCACAGGGCTGCTCTCCAGCCTCTCATCCCCCAGTTTGTACATATTACCAGGATTACCCTGTCCCAAGTGGAAAATCTGGCACTTGCATTAGTTAAATTTCATATGGTTGATGATTGCCCAGCTATGTAGTCTATCCAGATCTCCCTGTAAGGCCTCTCTGCCCTCAAGGGAGTCCGCAGCTCTGCCATGTTGCAGCACAACATATTCCCATACAAGAAACACATATGTTTGAGGGGACAGAGCAGGGCCACGTGTATTCTTTTAAAAGGACTATTTATGACACAAAATGTATTTTTCCAGGGGCAGCAGGCCTGTCCTCCAGAGGGTGAGGGACTGATCTGCCACCCACCTGTCCTCAGCCCTCTGTGGTCCTTCTCTTCTCACCACTCCTGCTACTCCTTGAGGGTTTTCAGTTGCTACTCTTTAAGGAGTCAGGCCACCCACTGAGCCAGAATTCCTTTGTCTTAATTCATACAGCACTAAAGAACTAAAGGACCTGATTAGCATTGACAAAGTGGCTTCAATATAACTAAAATAAATTTTTAATCACTTTAATTAAACAAATGCAAATTCCCAAATGTAGATGAGTTTAAACCAGTTTAACAAAGCTCTAATTCATTTCCATGCATGTTCTTGATTCTTCTCTGTGTCACAGAAACAGGTATCCCTTGAGGACTGAAAATAAATGAAAGCTTTTGGGTGTTGGGTAAAACAATTGCATCTGCTAGGTGGTAGGATCATTCCAAAAACTAGATGAGCAGCTCAGGGCAAGAAAGAAAATTGCTACCTTGAGCAACAAAGAGGAAGCTTCAGAGCAGCCACATGCCAAAAACCGCACAATCTAGCCAGACATTGCGCCGGAGACTAAGCTTCACTAAACTGTAGGATGGAACGGACAGATGAGCAGAAGGACTGAGGGACAGAAATCATTTTATCTTGCAGAAACCAGCAATGTTGTCATGGCTGGACAATTACAAATGGGGTGGTTTAAGAAGTTGCCAAACTTCAGAGAGAATCTACCAGCTGTGGCTGGAAGTCAGTAATTAATGGCATTCACAAACCTAATCACAAAAATGTTTGTGGGGTTTTTTTTTGTTTTGTTTTGGGCTTTTTTTTTAATTATCACTGAGACCAGCAACTTCTGCAGAGTGATAGTAACTTTTTAAACTCCCATAACTCAGTTCCTTGTAACTTCTTGATTGGACTCAGATAAACATAGCCCTTTGTTAAATCAGTTTAAGAAAATTTGAGTTGGTGTACAAAGTTAAAAGTGAACAACTTTACTAAAAACTAGAGCCTGTTACCTGCCAAGTGTAGTTTCATACTTGGCCGTCATGAGCCATGATGATTATGGTAACAGCAGGGGAAAGAATGGGTCCTGATAGCCTCCTGCATCAATGCCTCTCTGTATTCATCATCACTTGTGTAGAGCTTAACAACACTCTGTCTCAGATCACCAACCTACTCACTCACCCAGCTACATTCCTACTATTTTCAAGCACGCTGCTTCATTAAACCTTAAAAGGACTCTGATTGCAGGCCACAGTTAGGAAGTGGTTATGCACTTTTTCCTCTCTGTAATTAATACAAGGAAGTCTTTAGAATCTTATTCTCACACTTTCAAAGTAGTTTCATTTCAGTTTACTTTTTCCTATGAGGAAGGGCAGTTCTTGCTTCCTCTAACTTGCGTAGAGATTTGGTCTGTTTCTCTCTGCCTTTAAATGTGCAAGTGGGGATATTTTTTACACTATTTACTGTAGCAATAAATGGCCAGTGTGGCCACAGGTGATTTAGCAGATTACACAAGGCAATGAAACAGTTCTAAACAGATTTTCTCACTTTGAATAATACTTACTGAAGTCAAATCCTGTAGGAATAAGCAGATTTGACAGATAACTTATATACAATATCCTACTGCACAAATCTATTGTTTACACCCATAACTGCATACTGGATTTTTGACAGTTGAAAAATCACAGAAAGATATTTACTGTTTTCAAGTACTTGCAAAAAAGAGAATACGAAGCTACATTTAAATACTTAAAGAAACAAAGTAATTACATCCTTAACATTTTTAAATAAATTATCTAGTAAAAGCAAGGGTCAGCATAATAGTAGGTTTCATTGAAATGGAAATTTCAGAGATCTCTGGAATTAACCACTATTTATGTAAAAGCTCACTTGTCAAAGTGACTTGCTCGGTCTTGTAGACAAAGTACACTTTTAACAATGCATTCAACTGTGAAGGTGCTAATAACTGTCTCTCTTCCAGTAAAGGTACAATCACATAAATAGGCCCACTGACATCTAGGGCTCAAGAATGACCGTCATATTTAAGAACAAATTATCTGCCCAGCCCTATTCCCCTTGCACAAAAGGCAGCAGAACTTATTCTGTCCTGCCAGCTGTCTTTCTGAGAATTCCCCGTGTGACCCTCAAAGCAAGCATAAAGCTAGAGTACCAGCACACCAACCCACTCATGCTCTGGAGCAAGGAAAAGAGCCCAAATGAAACATGCTCTGCTTCTCAGGTGGAAGGCAATCCTTACAGGCCTACTACCCATTGGTACACACACACCATCTCCAAAGGTGGGCAAAAAGTGGGGAGGATGTTAGCAGGAGCTACATCTTCTCCTCATCAAGTAGAAGCTCATGTACATGGAATATGATGAAGTATTTTATATCTTCTAAAATAAAAACAGTGGAAGAAGGTTTATATTAATTATTGTCCTTATTTTATTCCTGACAAAAGATATTATTCAATATCTATCTACTTATTTACCCCCAGAGTTTTCTGACACTAATATTTGCTGAATCCTATCTCCCAAAAAAAATCAGTTGTGATTCCTTTCACAAGCCTCTGTCTGCTACTTCCTGCATCATCTTCTTTAGGACCCCAAGTTATTTGGTAACATTTGATATCAAGCATTTTGGCAAGAGCTCCACAAAAACTAATTGCAACTGAAAATGGGCATGTGATTTCTAAATAAAATTATTGTTAGATAACAGCTTGACTGCATTTAGTAAAGGGATTGAGCATGTGAAAACACTGAATTCTAATCAAATCTTTAAAGCAAAAGGGTGAAATGATGTCTCAGAAGAAGTCATACTACCTAAATTTGCTTGAATCACTCAAGACTGTCTTCTCTCACTGGACTTTATTACAAGGTTTCTGATGAAAATATTTTATTTTGCAATTTAGTTTAGTTTCACTGCAGTAAATATCTTTTTTCCCACAAACCAGCAACTACCTGTACTTTTCTCTCTTCCAAAGATGCTACTTATCGAGAACTTGCATTCAAATCAGCTTGTTTCTAATTTTGAGGTACAGCGGGATTCTGCTAGGTAGAATGTGAAACAAAAGGACATGTTAGAAACCTGCAGGCACAAAAAAGAGTATTTCGTAATACTGAAAATACTTGAATTTGCAACTTGAAGTGATTCTCAACAGCACATGAGATCACCAGAATGCACAGGAAAACCTAATTAACAAAGATACAACAAAAAAATAACATCTTTTGTTTTCTTAATTATAAAGGGATTGAGAAGATTTGTAACAGGAATTATGCCTCTATTCTTGAGAAATTAGCTGCTCTTTAGGAAAAATAAAACAAACAACATGAGATTACACAGACCCATTAGCCATGTGTACTTTGGCTCCTCAACTCCAAATAAGCAGGTTTCTACCCTTAATGCTAAAAGCCAAAATAAATTTGCTTGCTTCTACAAAAAAAATCAAACTAATATGGTATTCATATGTAGGATATATCCAGCTAATACAAACCAAGTTACAATAGTTGGTTTAGCTCCCATAGAAATAAATGGTAGAAAAACTTCCCCCAATGAAGCTAAGCCAAGACCAAGCCTGTAAATCTCATTTGAAATCCTTACAACTAGAATAAGGAACCCAGTAAATAACTGTTGAGCTATAACCTATAACCCTGTCTTTAAATGCAGCTCATGATTTAAAGTTTAACCAACCAACTCATGAATTTCTTTTCCTAGGATGTGTACTCCTGCATTCAGAAACTGAAAGGTGATTTTCAAGACAAACTTTGACAAATATAAATCATATGAGTCTTGAAGCAGACTTATTTGAAAGGAAATAAAGATACTTTTAATTGCTGCCTTTTCCAAAGAAGAGAGTTCTAGACCCCCTAGGGATCTAACTGAACAACCCACAGACAAGCAAATGACACTTGATTAATTTTGGCAACAGAATGGGAATACAACAATATGTTACAGCATTTGAAACCACAGACTTGCCAGTTAGTAATAAGCAGGGGAATTATTCCTTCACTATTATTTTAAGTATGACACAGATGTTTTATTATCATCCAACAACACATCACAACAAAGCATCTTTAAGGCAACGAGCCACCACCAATGCCTTTAAGAATGAAATTTGACTAAAACAAATATATTATTTTTCTGTGAAAATAACTTCCGTCATTACACCTTTCTTTTATTTAATTGCATTTCTAAATGTCTTGACAAGAATTTCATAGTATACAGCAGATTCATTAGGCAGCTTTAATAAGATCATTCAAGCATTTGTTCATATGAAAAGTTCATCCAAAAGCATCAAAATTCTAAGCCAATATCAAGATACTTATGATTAAGGCACACATTCAGGCATACTACTACTTTTTATATTTCTTCAGATTGGGAACTTCACAGTGAATATATTAGTGTTGTCCTTGTATGTCACTTGAATTCAATCCCTGGAGTTAAACTAATTTGGCTAACATCCAGCTACAAATTTAGTTAAAATTATCATTCCCTTGGTGAATATTTATTGGATCAGAAAGGAAATATACAATGAAAGATTATTATAAGCAACTTGTCACTACTTGAGCTTTAACCTAACCTTGTTGTTATCTCCAAATGACTTGTTATTTTCCATTCATGGCCAATAATCTCTGCACTATTAGTAATTAATATATAAATAAACATTCTACATAAATCAAACAACTACTGAATGATACTTTGCAGGCCACACCCACTAACAGTCGTGAGTGAATTTTCAAAACTAATTCAGTGAAAATTCACGGAATAAATATTAAAAACAATTTTTTAAAAAGCTGAAAAAACTGTGACTAGCAAGAAAGTGAGAAGGAAGTAACAGTCTCTCATAAAACTCAGGGAAAACAAAAGCAGTTTTTAGTAAATAATTTGTCAATTAAATGCATAATCTATTGTCTTCATTTAGTCAGCTGTTCTGTCACCCAATGACCCCTCCCCACCCAGGAAGGGGAAATCTGGAAAAGGAAAGGAGACCCATGGGTCTCCTTAGTAACATAACAATAACAAACAAATATCAATGCCAGTACTAATATAAAATACACAAAGTTATACTCAGCCCATATAGTCATTGTGAGCTGTGCACTCCCAGCAGTGAATGCCAGATGTCAAACCCTGCAAGCACCACAGCTCCAGTGAAAGCACAATGGTCACAGCAAATGGGAGGGCAGGCCTCAGGACAGAAGGATGAGCGAGATTCTCCAGAGACAGTGACCGCAGCAAACTTTCCAATTTATATTGAGCATGACGTTTACAGTATGGAATACTTCTGTTAGCCAGCCTGAGTCAGATGCCCTGGCTTTGCTCCTCCTAGCTTTTGCACCTGGCTTACGCAAAACTGCTGAAGACCTTGATCACTATGGAAACCCACATACTATGCCCAGATACAAACTAAAACAAAGTGTTTTATCAACTTTTTTCCCCACCAAATCAGGTACTGCAGTCTTCTCAAAAATGCAGCTTTCCTGAATAGAAAAATGATTCTATGATTCTACCCTAGTGAAACACCAGGACATCTATGTAAAACCAACTGAAGAAAACAACAGTAAGGTCTGTTAGCCTGCTCTGTCCTTAATTCAAATTATTGAAGTGTCTTTATGTTGTGTGGGGGTTCCCAGACATACTATCCAAACCATATGATCAAGCAAATGCTCCTCTTACTCCCAAATGGCTCATCTTATATACCGAGTTCCACCTGATTGAGCAAGCTCATTGCCAACGGCTGTGCATGCATGTGCCTCTACATGATTCGTTGCTCAGTGCTGAGCATGCGCAGTACATGCACCTGCGTCAGCCCTCTCTGCTTCTGTGTTTACATCTGACTTAGAGCCATGTGGCCTCGAAGTCAATCAGGTCTGGATTGCTCACAACATGTCTGTTGTCTTCCCACATCTTTATGTCTGCACTTACTAAACCGTATCTTCTATTTTACTTAAAAACGACAAATATTAGTGACATTCAGGCAAGGCAGTACAAGAAATTTATCTTCATATTTATTTATCCTTTGGATGCCCCTGAGAGTAGATACATTGTAGAGGCAACGTGCTAGAATTAAATACAAGAATGTCAAATACACTATTTCAGATAAAATTTCATGACTGAGTGGGATGGAGTATCACCATCACTACTGGTAGGACATTTGATTCTTGCAACATATTAATGTAAGGCTTCTTCAGATCCAGGCCTAAAACCATCTCCTAGACGATATACCCCAATAAAGGAGACTATTATCAATTTCTGATATAATTTTAGCTATATTTAAACTTCTCAAACAAAGGGTTCAAAACCAATTTTTATCCGGAAAGAAATCTGGTTACTTTTCTATGCAGCACTATTCTGAAGACAGACATTTAAGGACTGCTATGAATAACAGCTATAACTACGAAACAGTATTTTTCACTTTTACATTTCACCAGCTTTAAGAGATCATCTTCAGCACACAAAAACTCTACAGATATTCCTTTATTGGTTATAGTTACTATTTGTGGGTTCTTGGTTGTGTTTGGATTTTCCACTTTTTATTATTTTAATAACAGTGTATGTTTCTGAAGGATTGAGGAAGACTTCTTATCTTCCCTTTAAACATCCGATTTCTGATAATGAACTTAACACAGGTTTCTGTACTGATCATACTGGTGATTTTGGATTAAAGACCTAAAGGTAACAAATAGAGAAAAAAAGTCTAAATCTTTCACCAAAAGGTGGAAAATATTTCTGGATAAGTTCAAAGGTTTGTATCTAATATAGTGAAAATAAGTGGAAAAAAGAAATGGTGCCAAAGAAATGGCATAGCACCAACATCTTTATCAAAACAAGCCAATGATGACTCAAGGATTAACTGCCGCACAATTTAAATTAATTTTATCGCGTAATTACGTCTAGGTAGTATTCTTCCCTTTCACTTTCTCAGCATCTCCATCTCTTTTTCTTGCAAAAGAAAAGGGAAAGCTTAAGTTCTAAATAGCAGCTCCATCAGTGTTGCGAGCTATCTGAAAAGGTTAGCAAAATATGGAAAACAATTAGCATGACAGTGAATTCAGATTTTGACCAATGGAAGGTATTATATGGGTTACAAAGGCGATAAGGATAAAACAAGTCTGTCAAAATTCACAAAGCTAAAATTCTATGGCTCTCGCAGAATCTCATCAACCCATAGATTAAATCTC
The DNA here is from genome assembly GCA_013398225.1 of Steatornis caripensis. Taxonomy (NCBI): domain Eukaryota; kingdom Metazoa; phylum Chordata; class Aves; order Caprimulgiformes; family Steatornithidae; genus Steatornis; species Steatornis caripensis. The sequence goes on along the minus strand of VZSC01006075.1, from coordinate 297,387 downwards.
ACAGTTTTGAACTTTTCTGCCCTTCTTGCAAAACATTATTTGACACAGATATCGTGGATGGGTGTATTGGGTTTGCGTGGCAAGGTTTTGGTAGCAGAGAGGTGTAAGAGACTGCATCAGTGAAAACTGCACTGCCACCATGGCAGGAAAACCACAAATGGACACCATCACCACAGCATGTTTGTCACAACATTGCTGACACCACCGACACAGATGTTCGTGTCAACATTGACATGGCAGGAAAAACACCAACAGACCCCACGGAGCAACAGGGGGGAGATAATTCTGCGAAACTTAACCAAACCCCTGTGCATGCGCCCAGACCCAGGGTCAGGGAGATCAAGGGGCCTGGAGACCCTTGAGGAGCACCTAAAGCTCCTGGAGACCCCCCAGGGATGGTATTGGACATGCGCGCCACCACTGGGTGGAAGGGATGGTTAAGCAGAACAGCTCGTGAGAACCCTGGAAAAGAACAGAACCAACAAACATCGGATGGAACGTTCTCCCACCAGACTTGAAAACAAATCGGACTGTGCAGACGCCGAAGCTCCGGGGTGGCAGCTATTGCACTCCTTCATCCTTTCCTCTTTCTTTCCTTCCGCTCTCTCTTTATCTTTCTCTCACTCCTTTGCATTTGCAAACCTGTCAGTGGGCAAATAAAGTTCCTTGGCACTTGACTCCGTTTTGAGTCTTAA
>VZSC01006075.1:260022-293594 GCA_013398225.1 Steatornis caripensis | reverse complement strand
AACCTGCTTTAGCAGGGGGGTTGGACTAGATGATCTCTAGAGTTCCCTTCCAACTCCTACCATTCTATGATTCTATGATTCTATGATCCTACGATTTAGGTTTTATTTCTCATTATCCTACTCTGATTTGATTGGTAATAAATTAAATTCATTTTCCCCAAGCTGAGTCTGTTTTGCAAGTGACGGTAACTGGTGAGTGATCTCCCTCTGTCCTTATCTTGACCTGCGAGCCTTTCATTATATTTTCTCTCCCCTGTCCAGCTGGGAAGGGGAGCGACAGAGCAGCTTTGGTGGGCACCCGGCGTCCAGCCAGGATAAACCCACCACAATAGGACATTATTAAGTGCTAGATCAGTAATTGCTTGCAAGCAGAAACTTGATATATGCTGAAAAAAATCCAAAAAATCATTAGATTTGTCATTTCAAAACACTAACATTTTAATTAGAAAATCAGAGAGCCCATACTTGTAACATTGTGATGTTCAAGGGAACAAAGATGTCATCCAAACTTGTTCTGTCATTAGCATTTCTGACAATAAAAACCTACTTGGCTTGATACCCAGCAATTATCATTACTGTAGTTGTGTAAAGGAAGAATTATTGTGACCCATTTCATCTTGCTTTCCTCATTTATTATTTTTTCTTCCATTTGTGATTCTTTAGTGATTTTCATCATTAATGTCATTCCTCCATATTAGCTACTACCATGTCATTTATTACCTCAACGACTCACCACAATAAGTAAATACATCATTTCACAATGGCAGCATTTACCTACGCCAATTCTGATACAGGCTTATCATTTAGTACTACATGTTTCATACAATAGAACTGTCAAATCACAGGGCACTCAGAAGAGGAAATCACACAATTTACAAAGTGATTCTACCAGTACTATTTAGGCTGTAGCCTTCATAAGAAGAGTCTAAATATACTAAAATATATCTATTTTTTAGTTTTAAATTTGCTAAGTATAATTCTGAGTGTCATTTAGAGATGATTACAGGTTTAAATACATTTTTGTTAATTTCTCTGATGGTTAATTAAAGAAATGGAGTTGGTCACATCTCATTTGGGTTCAGTTTGGCTCCACATGTTACTGAATCTTCAGTCTATTTATTTACACAGAAATTGCATTTTATTCCAGTATCTAAATTCTTGTCTAACCCTTGCATTCAAATTTCTTATATGAATGAAGAGATATCTTGTGTAGATACAGCCAACTGTCTTTTCCACACCATATGCAGGGCTAGGAGCTAGCCTGAGTGCCCATTTGAGTCTTTGTTAGAGGTGAGCCAGAAGTTAGATTATATTGATTTGTAACAAAAAAACCCCATTTGCTTACATAGTTCAACGGAAATTCCACATTCTACTTAAAGGCCTACCTTTCTTTTGATCAGAATTAAATTATTCAGCTTGCACTGCTAACAAAATCATGATGGAGGAGACTCTTCCATCTTCTTCTCCACCATACCCTGATTGCTACATATTTCTCAGGATAAATATTTTTTAAAAGGACAAAAATTGAAAGATGGCAGCATTCATAAATATTTTGACACACAAACATATTGTAGGTCTTGCTCTTGCAGGATTTTGCAAAGGTATCATGAATGAATACAAAAGAAAAACACTTAAGACTGACCAAAGGTAAAAATGCAATTATACAACCAGGAATATTGTAATTAGGTTTGCTTAAAATGATATAAATACTATACTTCATTTTCAGTTTTGGAAAACTTTATTCAGAAGGGCTTGACTTCTTAATGAGTTTTCCACAATAGTTTGAAGTAATATCTACTATCTTTAGCAAAAGCAACTTATTTCCAGGGCTCAAAATAAAGACAGTGTTTATTGCATTTCAAGACTTTTCATAGGGCAGTCGAAAAGGCTGACGTAAGTAAAACAAATCAATGCATAACTCTCAACTTACATGTTTTTCATACCTTCCATTATTATGTTCAATCATGTATGAAAATGTGATTAGATGATATCATTGTTTTCTAGACATTTTTAAATATCTACAGGTTTATTGGTTATCAACAGAAAATACAACCACTCAGCAATAGCACTCATCACACTCCTTTGCTGAGGCTCACTTTGCTCTCACTTTCTCCTTTATGATCTCATGCTCTCCTCACTCACCTCACTTGCTAAAATACCTTCACATACCCACAGTTCCCATCACTTTTTCTAATCCTCTTCATCCTGATCCATTCTCTTAATCTTCTTTCAGAACACAGCTAGATCTCTTATTCTCCTTCAAACTCCAGTAATGTCTCCCCCAAATATGCCTTTCTGCTCCAAATATTTTCCTGATACCATAAGTCTACTCTCGATAATATCTCTGCTGTGGTTGTGCCAGCTGACAGGTATCCAAAGCCTCTGTATACCTCATTCTTTCCAAATTCTTGCCCATTGGACCTTTCAGTGCTGTAGATTATCTTTTTTGCCTTAGCTTATAGAGTCCTCCCTCCTGAAACAGACCACAAGGAAGTTCGGTTGAGCTTCTCCTCCTCCAAATCAGCTCTTGCCTCCATTAGCTGTTCTTCTGGAACTGCGCAGCAAGCAACGACTTCCCTTCTTTTCCTCTCTACCTCTGCCATGTCCTTATGTTCCAGCTGTTCACTATGAGCTCCCTCTTGTTTTCAATTCTTCTTTCTACATATTCTTCGCCAGTTATTCTGTTGCTGTGCCATTTGCTTGCTTCAACACAAGGACGTACAGGCCTTACATTACTTCCTTCACCCCCAAATAGGATAAAGTTTGGGTCTCTCTCTGCTTCAAAAATCTCCTCCTTTAATATTTTATCCAGAGATAAAATATCCAAAATATCCAGAGATATTTTTTTCTCTTCTTCATTTCTGTTATCTCTGGAAACTCACACATTTAAAACTCCCAACTGCACACTCAGCATTGCATGTCTCATTTGCTGCAACATCAGTTTCTCTGCCCTTAGCAAATGCAATCTTGTTCCACTCATACCCACTCAGAATGCTGCTACAAAAATGATTCTCCTAATTTGTCGCTTAGATCATGTCAATACTGCCCCTGCTTTATCGCATCAATCAAGCTATTGCTCTACATTCTGTAGGTCCCCCAAACGGATACAAGAACTGCATGTTTTCAGCTTAGTATGTACGTACTATTAAAGAGGTATGGCTGAACAGCAGGGAAAAAAAAACTGGTGAGTTTTGTGGTCCTGGTCACGGCACACTGTCTCACTTTAAACTCCTTGGAAGGAGATTTTCCCTCCCTAAAAACACCCGAGTATATCAAGAGAGAGAAACTTCTGGAGTGCTGGATGGGGTCCTTGCAGCAGGCCTCTCTCTCGCACAGATCTCAGACATGAAGAATAACAGATGAAACCTTTAAAAGATACAGACAGTACATGCAAATAGTTTGCGAAACCTTGGGGCTTAGTTGCAGGGTCGGGGAACAGATGGGGAGAGTGAGAGGAGCGCATGCTGCGGACTATTTTAAGGAGTCCGCGTGAGGTGACAGTGAAATGCAGTCCGATTTTCAATAGACCAGAAGCACTATTCCAGGGTCCACACTTCATCAGAACATTGTAAAAGGCTTTTCAATTTTTAAAAAGCAGGAAATCACTGAGCTAACCAATGGCAAGATGAGCGTTACGGGTTCCAGGACACATGCTACCAGAACACATCTTAGTGTTCTGGTTGCAGTTATGTAAGAGTCTAACAGGGTCCCAATGAATGTTAGAAGGTAAAAATACCATTCAGTGAAAGTTAGGCAAATAGCAAAAATAACTTCAGGAAAACCTATTTTACATACATATAAGAGTCTCAGTACAAACTGAAAATTATGTGGTTTGTGAGCAATGCAACAGGCACTGAAGAGAAATTAAAGAAAGTAAGTCCTGAACTTCATTTGTGCACTGTGTCACTGCTTTAAGGCAACATGTATTTTTTAAAAATATTCTTTCACTTGCTTAGGAAATTAAGAAATAAAATCTCTATATCATCATGCCCTTTATTAAACCAACCTAGCCATAGGCTGACTAGCAATTTACCTCTAATTTGGACAGTTACAGATTTCACCATATCATCATGTCTCTAGCTTCCGTAGATGAGCATTCAAGACATTTTCCACAGATGTGAGTAGCAAAAAGAAAGAGGAACTATATGTCTTTTTGATGAAGGCTAGATCCAGCACAGCATAAAATATCTCAATTCATATTTAAAAAAAAAGCCTACCACAAAGTCATACAATTACTGCTCCTTAGTTTATTAACAGTCTCTTTCAACAGAACAACAGAATCTTACAGGTTGGCTCTTAAGGATTTTTCAATAGAAAAATTACTAATGTTAAAAGTCCACACTATTAAAAAAGATTAAGGATATCAAAGATTTAATAATATTATGCAAGTTATAAAAATTGTTGTTTCTAAAAACTCATCAGTAACTACCAGTTTGTTTGCACCTAAAGATGCATGTTTACAGTCTAATCCTACAAAATACAGCAAAGAACCAAAGCTCTTACACCTATGCAGGACAAACATACATCCTAAAAGTACAAAACAGCAGAAGAATAAAACGTGGCATAATTGCCTGTCAAGGTGACTACAAGGCATCACCATGATGCAGCTGTGAAAGAGACCCATGTAACCTATTTGCAGTAAAGAACAGAAAGTATCACTTCAATACCACATAGAGATCCAGCCATCCATTCTGTGGCAATTCAGAACACACGACAAGGAGAGGTAATACTGAGACCAAAAGTCACACTCTATTTCACAAAAACGACTAACAGAATTTGGTTTGTCTGACAGACAGCAAAGACAGAAGACTATATGATCTTTCTTGCATGTACTGGGGGCAGAAATTGGAGAGAAAAGTGGAAAGAAGTGTTTATTGCTCTCTCTAAATACTGTGAGGATAGAAAACGTTGGCACAGGACTGATGACTACAAAGCTACCACGAGTAAACTTAGCCTAGACAAATGCTATAATCATTCCCAAAGAAGAGCCCCCAAATATATAAAGGCAAAAAAAGACTAACCGTTTACAGGATAAAACTTGAGATTTTTTTTTTTTTATGTACATGATGTCGATGCAGGAGATAGCTGGAGACAGATTTTTATGAAGGGAAGGGTCTATTTTAGCCTCCTTTTCCCAAAAGTATGGGGAGACAACTTTGTACTATTGCCCTAGAAATGCCAGTACGTTACTGATCAACACACTTTGTGGTAGCACCAAATTGCATTTATTCTCATCACTTCCTTGGAAATGCAGATACTATGTTATTTGATGAGTACAATTTCAGCTTCCCTAAATGCTCTATTCAGACAGGAACTTAAGGAAGAATATTCAGTCATTTCATCAAATAGTAGTTCATCTGCAGGATTCTCAGATAAGTGAAAATCAACGGAAATATTCTCCATTCTAAGAAGTGGAAGCAAGTTTTATACAGCTGGCATCTCACGTAGCAAACACACAAACAAGGAACTAGATACAACTGTCACTCCTGAGTCACCACTGTACACTTCCCACATATTTTTAGACACTGTTGATTTACAATACATAGAATAACATAGTGCGAGTCAGAGGTAGCTGTAGTATCTTCCTGTAATCTAATCATATTGGCAAACTGCAAAACCTTTATCAATGTTGATGAGCAATTATACTTGTCTGCCCAGTGAAATCAATCATCTCCCCCAAGAAGGAACACTCACCAGTAGCAAAAGCACTCACAGCTGAACACAGCACTGCAACTGCAGCATTAATCTGTCATGTGTTTTTGAGCAAACAGCAAGATAATGTAACTCTGTAACCATTTTCATTAAACTTTTCTTATTTTTCCCCCTTTCTTTTGAATTAACATCAACTAAAGAAAAAATGAAAAACATGACGTGTGACAACAGTGGTGCTCTTCTGGTCCAGACCTTGAACTTAGTCTTCGGGGGGGAAAAAAATTAGGTAGTAATATATATTGTGAAAATAGTTTGTTAATCAACTGCTTTCAGTATTGAACATTTCCTCTCCCAAGCAGTCATTTTTACATATGTGAGAGCATCCCTGGGTGTTTACCAAGGAAAGTCATGATTCCTACTTGTTTCTTGGCAAGTAAGTATTTATGATTAAGATGGCCCTACCTAAAGGAAACCAATAAAATTGCTTAAAATAATACTTTTTAGGAGCCTAACAGAGGTAATTTCTACACAAAAATGACCTTGATGTTAACAGTTTATTTTTACTGATACCATCTTCAGTGTGATTTGACTGGATATTGAAGTTGTTACTTTTCAATATTTATGCTGAAACGTCCATATTTCATCATCTGGCATTTCAATTTTCAATCTGAAGGAAATGGACATGAATTATAAAAATGCAATATGTGCAGACATCAATCTCACAACACAGATTGTTTATTTTAATCAATGTCACCTAGTGACATGCCCACACTTGTCAGCATGGCTGGTTTTTACCAACTTCAACCCTATTGCAGACACCTCTTGATTACATCCTTGCTCTTTTCCTACAGTATGTACCCTGATTAGCACAATTTTATTTCCACAATTAGGAACATGCAGTATATGTTGCTTGGGGTCACATATAAAAAATAACTGGTGTTACAATGGATCAGCTACTTTAATTCAGTCTATCGCAAATGAATGTGACATGCAAAACCGACAGTAATTTTATTCCCTGGCCACAGTCACACAAGGGTTACAAAAGCTTAAGTCCCACAACGATAATGGGAAGACACACGAACACAATGTCTGCTATCATGGTCACTTTGGCAAGTTATTACTGACTGAAAGATGTCTACTGACAGCATAAAGGACTAAAGTTGGTATTTATACATACAGTTCCCCTACAACAAGTTGTCCTGGTTTGAGCTGGGACAGAACCAATTTTCTTTTTAGTAATTTTACTTTTCAGTTAAGTCTCTTCTAAGAGACTGCCCTCTCTGAAATTAACAGCATGTTTCTCAGGCAGTGTCTGCTTTTACAAATGATAACACTGGATGTTTATAGTTATTGCTGGAGTAACGGTACAAACAGTATGCAGAAAGGCTCTTGCTTATACTTATTCCTATAGAACCCAAGGTCACTGCTTGGTTCTGCTAACTTTCTTATGTGCTGTAATTGAAAGGGAAGAAAAGGGGTCAGACCTGTGACCATCCTGCATGGAGGAGAGGGCTGGACAGGTGACCCAAGCGTGACCAAATGGAATATTCCATCCCATACACGTCATATTCAGTATAAAGCTGAGGGATCAGAAGGGTCAAGCTCTCTTCTTCTATAGCCAGTGTCTGAGAAGGACTCTGTCCATTCTGCCTTCAATCCCAATCTGTGCATTACTGGATCCAGTCCCCATCTGCCACCGAATCCAGTCTGGGACCTTCCCAGGGCCTGCCCTGCAGTATCCAGGGTGACATGATCACCACTGGAGGAGCTCAGTATTGTTTTTTTATGAATTTGCACATATTTCATTATTATTGTTGTTGTTATTGTTATTGCTACTGTTATCGTTATACTTGCTATTGTTTCATTAAAGTTTCTCTTTCCCTTCCGAGGAGTGAAAGGGTTAAAAGATAGCATCTGTCCTCCATTTAATAGCCAGCCCAGTCTTAAATTGTGACACAAGATCACATAACAAAGCAGTAATTGGTGTTCTTCTATCAGAGAAGCTACAAAAACTAAACCATCCTCAAGGATGAACCCCACTGCTCAAGGCCAACATACACACAGTCCAGCATGAGTGATGCCGTGAATAGAGAAATACAGGCTCCAGTGACGTCAATATTCTTTTACAAATGTTACATTTACATACACACAGAAATCATGAAAAAACGCATGTATAGATAGTTAAATTCCACAATCTGAGTTGCCCCTTTCAACTAGCCTAATATAACAAGTTGAAAGGCTAGCCAAACTCAAGATATAAAAAAGACAACAATTATTAAAGGACTACTTTGCATCATAATATAAAATAAAATACAACCTTTCACACTTACAGATTTAATGTATTTTTAGGCTTCTCACATCCAAGTTTGATCAAAACTGCTGCAAACAAAAGACTAGTAAATCCATGGTCCATTGAATACTTATTGAAATGTCAATTTATTTCACTTGCTTAGTTCTGTTAATTATATTCACAATACTAATGAGGAACACTAAGCTCTTTTATTGGGATAACTCTTTGTGTATGTCTAAGTGAATGCCTACGCAAGATAAAAATTAATTCACCTCATATAAACGTATTTAAATTTTCCTAGATTTTAAAGAAAGGGCAATAAAAAACTCGACACATCCACATGTTAACTACTCTTCCCAAAGCTTTAGGAAATATGGGTAAAGGATGGTATTACCCCATAGCATTATTACACCACTACAATAACTTTGGTAGCTTGAAGTATTAAGGCAAAACCAACATATTCCAGCAGTGACAGCATTTGAGTTGTTTCCAGAATGATTCCTCTATTTATAAACATACCTTGTAGAGGACTTGCAGGACTTTTATTTGATATGATTGACTCAGTATCTAACTATACTTAAATCAATGGTTCTCTGTCACATTCCTCTTTTCTCTAAACACTCAGGAAGTCATGGATCTAACTAGCTCTCTGATACAAGAGGTCAACCCGTCTGCTTTTATAACCTACAGAGATTTCTAAGTGGGCCTTTAGATGCCAATTAGACAAAGCAGTAGCATGCTGGTGCCCTCTGGTCAGCTCTTAACAGACTTCCTTTGCTAAGAGAAACAGAGATATGATACTGGTCTCATCTCTCTGGAAGATATTTCTGTCCTAGGCGAATTCTGAGCTGCCCTCTTTGGGCAACTTTAAGCTGTGCTGTGCAAATCCGCAGAGCGAGCTGAGACACATACTCCACTATTACTAAAAATGTTCAGTAAATGTGTGCATGCTGTATTACATTATATTATATATATGCATACTTTACATCAATTTTAAGAAATATACAGATACAGAGGTAATGACTATAGCATTTCAGAATTTCTGTGTGATTTCCTTGTGAGACGGCAAACATATATGAAAGCAAAAGCTGCTCAGGCTTATGTAAAGCTACTACTAAATTTTGAAGTCTAAACTGAATAGCTGGCATGTAAAATAAAATACATAAGCTAAAAGATAAGCTTAAAGATAACATAACATAAGCTTAAAGATGCTTTGAGAGTCTCACATGACAAGACAAGGGAAAGGGAGAGAAAAAAGAAAAAAAACTTTAAAGAAAAAAACTAAGAAGTGAAAAGAAAAAAGAAAAAAGGAGGAAAAATAGAAGAAAAAAGAAGAAAAAAAAAGGAAGAAGGAAAAAGGAAAAAACTATTAGGAATTTGCTGCAGACATGTAAACAGACTACCAGCTGAAAAGCTGATGATTCATGAAGCCAGATCATGCAAGTGTTGAGACAAACAAGAGATGACAACTAACTTCAAAACTCAGAAGGCCAAAATTGGTGGGCTTTTTTCCTCTCATCTTAGTTATGAATAAAAGTCAAGTCTTAAAATCCTAATAATAATTTATAATAAGAGCATCATAGTTGGTGACTGAACGTTTTGCTAGACTTTAATTGCAGTGTTCCCAAGATATATCAAAGACTTCATAGGACTAAAATAGAATAAATCTTATTCATCAGAGAGCTTGAAAATAAATCATTAAGATTTGGTTTCTATCACTTCTGTGGTTTATCATTTTGTTACCTTTTAACTACCTATATATTTTTACTTCTTTAGTAAAGAGAAAATAATTTGACTCTGTTTATTCTGACCCATCCTTTCTATATTTTCTCCATGAATGACATACAGTCAATTAGCCACTCCTGTATTGCCTATGTAAAATGAAATTACCCCTACAATCCATTTGTTTTGTATAACATACAGTTGGTCCTTATTTGTAACTTTTGACAATACTCTACAAACTGTTCAACACACAGAATAAAGGCTTTTCCTTGCTTGAACGGCTTGTAGTCTCAGAAGAAACTATGATGATTTGATTATGAAGGCCTTGAAAGAAAAACTGAAAGATGATTAATACCACAACTGCCTCAACACAAACACACACATTTCTTGTGGACATTGCAAAACAAATTTTTTAGTGTCACTGAAGCAGAAAACGGATAGAGTGCCTTTTATTTAAAGATACCACTGGGAAAATGCTTCCTGTCTCAGGCAGAGTAGTGACGCCTACTCCAATACAGGATTCCAGACAATGCTGGAAGAAGGAATCGAGGACTTCTTTGAGCATATGAATCTGCTTTCTTTTTTTTCCTAAAATCATGCAGGGAAACAATCTTCTCAGCCTACGCTACAGATGTAGATCTGTATGCATCTTTCTTCTCTTCAGTATTTGGAGAGTTTATTATCATCTGTTTTATTTGCATATTTTGCATGCTCATTATGCCTTCTGGTATTCTGGTCAAGACTGACAGGTCTTGACCACAAGGTCTAGCGCAGGAGAGGTGCCCTCAGCAATGGTCCTGAAGTTCTGGTCTCCTGATCCTCCACAGCTGGTGATACGCGTATGTCCCCTCTGGCACAGGCATCCGGGTTTCCTTTTCAGGGAAATTAGGACATGTCTAAAATATAACAAGGATGTGGCTGGGGTGTGTGCCTGTGTTTCACAGTTGGAGATAGTCCCCATGACTCTTCTTTAAGAAAAAGATTGGACTAAGCAGCACATCACGCTGAAAGTAGAACAGATTGTGACTATGCAAATAGTAAGCTGTTGAGTCTTCAGCAAGAAATCAATGTTGAAGGATGATTTTGGCCCTGAGAAAAATTGTGCTTATTGGCATTAAGACTGGCATAGGACAGAAATTGTGGTAAATGAAAGGGTAACGATGTTTCACTAGGAAGAAGAAGAAAATATTTCCATGCAGTGAAGATAGTTTTGTGTGTTTGCTTGCATTGTAACCTTCAAGGCACCAAACGCATTTTTTTAAGGCAATAATGAAAACATACAATCTCATACTATTACTATACTGTAGTAAAGTTTAATCCATACCATCCTCAGCTCTGGCAGTTCTGATAATACACAGAAGTATGCTATCAGTGCCTGGAAAACAGCAGGGAAGCAGCTAGTCAGAATAAAGCATGTCAGTTCTGCAGTTTACATACAAATATGATTGAATTTCTCTTCCTATGTTATTATAACTGCTCTGCTACAGCAATTGCTCAGGTCTCATAATGGCAACATGGGCAAGAAAAATTAAAATAAAATTAAATAAAAGTAGGATGACCTAGTAACAAGAAACATAAACCTCCTTCTCCCTGTGACTAAAAGATGATATTTAATCAACAACTGTGTGCTTTGAATGAGTCAAACTGCCTCGAAAGACCCTTGACCAAAGACAATTACAGTCAGTGAATGGCACTTATCTTACGCAGTTCAGTATTTCTGAATTTGAATCACTCTTTTCTATTCACACAGAGTCCAATAATTTTATATTTTAAAAACAAATGCTAATAATATCATTCTAAGTACCATGGCTTAAGGCCAGAGAAGTTCAAGAGTAAGAAATATTCCTGCTTCCTGTTTACCTGGCACTTAGGTTTAAAGCTTTGCATTGTGCATGCTATTCAGCTCAGACAACATATTATAACTGCACACTAAACTAACAGTTCTGTTTTGAGTTTCCATTAAAATTATATACTACGATGGGGTTTCAAAATTCACCCACTAAAACATATTCCTGGGAGCCACTGGGTCTCATCTCAAGAATGGATATTTTGATTTTTTCACAGGAAGTATCTGAGCACAAATTTAAAAAATCATCTCTGAAAACACAGAGTGAACTAAGCATGGATTTGAAGACGGTCAGACTGAGAGAGCAGCGCTCAGTGCGGTGCAGAACCTTCACTCACTCCACACACTCGCTGGGAGGTGGCTGGAGTCCCTGACAGCAGCAGCAGCAGCCTTGGCTCCTGCTCAGTGCAGTCACAGAGCCCCAATAACACGTCTGCACGGCAGTACAGATGGATCCCCTTCAAGCATATGTCCCAAATGTGAAAGGCTATAGTCCTCTTATACTCTAACATAAGCTTTCCACATCCTGTTCCGTTCTACAAAGAGGAACCAGATTTATTTTGCTTCCTTCTGCCATATGTGCTTCTGTAGAGAAAAGAGGATTTCTCCTAGTAAATGAGCACATCATACAAAAGGAAAAATATTAGTCTCATTTTTTTCTCTCTCTCTCATGCACAGACTTGACAGAAAAAAAATCTTGAAATACCAAGTGTTTAATACGGAACCCTGCTTCTGATATATTTTTTAATACACATTCATGCTTAAACATTCCAAGCATTTAATACAATCAATAGAATTTTATAATTATTTTTGTTCATTTTCTAGCCATCTTAGACAACATAGGAAAGGAAAACCAAAATATTTCTAACGCATGTTCCAAAGCCATGTTCCTGCAGCTTTTTCTCCAAGGTACCATTTGAAGGCACATTGTCATTTCTCTTTAAGGTTTATCAAGCATTGCAAGTATCCCTTTGGAACCTAAACATCATCGGAGGATAAGTAATTACAGAAAATACCTCCAATTGCTGCTATAATGAACAAAATTTTCCAAGTCAGAATACTGTTTTCAAATTTGCATTGGTAACTAGTTGCATGTGAACTGCTGCTATAGTGATGCATCTTTGAGACAAGTGATTTTGATAGATTCTTGTAACAATCCCAACACAATAATCTGTAGGTAAACTCATTTATTTGCTTGGTTTCTTGTGGAAGGGTAGGCTACAATGTGAGGAAACCGAAATGCAAAATTATCTTTGCATTCTCTTCATCTGCCCATACTTGAAGGTAGCTTTACTTTATTTTATATTACAAGAGCACCCAAAGTCAAAATTGGTGCCAAAGAGCACTTTCTAGTCTTCTTCATGGCACTGCTTTCTCTTGAAATCAAAAATAGTGACAATGTCACGGCAACAGGTTGGCTTTGCACCATGGCAAAATCACTTATTGACCTAAAAGAAGTCTGCTTGGACTGATTAAACTAGATTTAAGGCCAGATTGTACAGGTGTTTGGCACAAAACAGCTACTCCACAGGATCTAGCTAAGAAGCCTTCTGTGGGAGAAAGAACAGAAGGTAGTACCAGATTGATGATAGAATAGAAAAATGTCTCCCATGGATAATGGGTCTAATGAAATTTTGGCTGTGCACTATTCAGAGAGGAGCGTGCATGTTTCTGTGTTTGAAATGCCAACCATCTATCCAGCCTCCAGAACTATCTTTTGTGCAGTCTCTCTGACTGCCAAATTTGACACGATTTGTTTCACAAGTACAGGAGCTGGTACGTGAAACACCAATTACCGGAACTGGAAGATACCTTTTGGAGTAGTTATTAAATATGTATGTATATTAATGAATACTTCACACTTCTCCACTGACCACATTGCACGAACATTCACTAAAATATGTAAGAGTTCATGAAAACTGCATGAATGACAATGAGCATCAAATGAGACATTTTGTATCACTTTTTGATATGTGACGTCTAGACCTTCAGGGTTACTATCTCACTGTCAGACTCCTCAGTATCTAGCTTAGAAGCTCTGAATTACCCTCTGCAGGAATCTGCATTGTGCCTTAACACACTATATAGACAACACGTAATGCTTGAGCTGCAAGCTTGCAATAGGTTAACATAAACATGCATGAATCTACATACACCAGCACAAGGTAGCATCCTTGCAACCAACATTCAGGCAATCATTTCTCAAAAATTTCCCACGTTCCCCAATGGTTTTACATCAAAGAATACTCTCAATATATTCCAGGCAAAATTCAACTGCCTTGCTTTTCCAATTGTAATTATGGCTCCACTGTTAGTAATAACATGGCATTTCCACCCTGTTATAGCATATACACTAAGTATTTATGAATAACTCAGCCTCATCCTTGCTGCTGACTTTGAAGAATCCTCTTGGAGTTCCTCTCTCAACCTCTCTCTCCTCTTAGGACACTGAAAGGTACAAAATTCACTAAAAGGGAGTTCTTAGACGTGCCCAATAAAATGACTTGAAGTGAATCAATAAAATCACAGAATCACAGAATCACAGAATGGCGGGGGTTGGAAGGGACCTCTGGAGATCATCCAGTCCAACCCCCTGCTAAAGCAGGTGCCCCTAGAGCAGGTTGCACAGGAACGCGTCCAGCTGGGTTTTGAATATCTCCAGAGAAGTAGACTCCATAATCTCTCTGGGCAGCCCGTTCCAGTGCTGTCACCCTCAAAGTAAAGAAGCTTTTCCTCATATTCAGATGAAAAATGTCTCTTTGCATGGTACCATATGGAAATACAGGTCTCATTAACAGGTCTATTTTTATGTCTATTCTGAGACCTGAGAATTTTCTTTCCTCTATCTACCCTCTCAAAATAATTTTTCAGGCCTTCTACACCCAATACTCTTCCTAGACTAATAGAATGGACTTCTCCATAACTTCCCAACTGTATATACAAAATCACATTGCAGTATCTATAGATAACACACACAAATTAGGCAACTGACCACTAACTAAATTGATTTAAATATCAATGATGTAATTTAGATCAGCGTCTCTTAAACAGGCATTACTTTCCATTCAATTTAAGCATTTTCTGGATGTAACTAATGAATTTCCTGTTTGTAGCAGCACAAATATCCTTTACATGTTTGATTTAACTCTACCAAAGTGGGTGAAAACGCTCCATTGACTCTGGGTAGCTTTTAATCAGTTCTGCAGTGGAAGATACACCTTTATGAGCTGAATACAAAAATATCATATACCAAACTTATTCATTTGTCTGACGTACAATATACTGTTCTTAGTCTCTCATCCCAAATAAACAATTATCTTTCTTTCCTCTTCCTATGCCTGTTTAACAACTTAAGCAAACAACTTAAATGCTTTCTTTCTTTGCATTTAAAATCTCATTTTCTGCTCCCTACTCAGTTGCTGTGCCATGTCTAACACCATATGTTATTAAAAAATAGCTGTATTTAAACCTCAAAACAAAGTCTCTTTTCTTCTCTGTTATTACATAGGCAAGTATGTTGACGGATCAAACTGTTTGCCCTCAAGTGCCATTATGAGTGAATAATGAAGAAAAAAATGCGCAACTTAGATTAGATTACTGGGCTGAAAGCAGGCTATTCTAGCAGCAATTACAGAAAACTTACTTATTTAAATATAAATAGTCAAGAATTTTCAACACAAAATGTATCTTAACACATAAAAGAAGAAGTTTGGTAAAACAAGGCTTAGGTGCATCTCAGTGCTTGGTAAGGTGATTGAAAAAACTGTGCATGTAACAAGCAAAAGATAGATAGAAAGTCATTATAAAGACTTTATAGGAAGAAAAAGAATCATGCATTTTTTTTAAAAAAGTACTCCCACAACAATCAGAACTGCAAAATATGATGAATGCCTGTCTTTCCATTCAACTCTTTTTGAAAGGTTCAGTTCTAGTATCAGCCAGTCTTGCTCATACAGAGAACAATATTGATAATATAGTTTGAACACAGTGTATCTCTGCTTCTGACTAGGAATACTCTAATTATAGTCCAGGGCTCAGTCAGCTAGATACCTACAAGTTAAGTCAGTGGTCCCTAACTTTTTGTAGATTCACTTGAGAAAGATGTCAATAATCGAATCTCTCAACAAGTTCAACTGTCTTGAGATTGTTGCTGCTGCCTCGGTTCCTGTCCACCCCAGCCCAAAGAGTACAGTGCACAGAGTCAGGGTAGATCCAGCAGTACATATACACGTGGATTCCATGCTGGTTTATGCCAGTTGGTTTATTCCATGCCATTGAGATGACCTCACAATTATGAAGTACTGAGCTAAGCTGTATGTACTGTATGTGAATACTAAACATATTTAACAATGCTATGTGCAGAAGAGTAAAGAGATGGTATCTTGCTCTACATATGACAAATAACTCAAAGATACTTAGAAATAAAACTCTAATGCTGCCATGCTGGTATTTCTGTTTGCCTATTTTCTTTCAATATTATTAAAATTGGACTAAATTTTCAAGATAGCAATTGTATTATGCTATTTGTTTTGTTTAGTAAGTCCTGAGATTTGTGGTTTAAGAAATAATCTTTCCTTTAAGAAATAGCACTGAGACAAGTAAAAAGCATTTGGGGCATATGTTCTGTGAACACCCAGATTGAACATTTCCTCTCAAAGCCAGGAAGAAAGATATTTTCAAGGTGAGTGAATTTGGAGAAAATATTTCATATCCTGCTCTCCAGTTTCATACCGTTTGCAATTCTACCATGGCTTTTAGTGGAACGACATCACTCCACATTCTTCCTGAAGCCACTGTGGTGGAAATAGGAAAACAGAAAAAAATATTGAAAGTTTCTGTAACATCCCACTGTATCTGACTATCTTTAACCCACTTCAGGAATGCATAAAATAGCAAAAACTCATATGGACATGTTGTTTTCAGTGACATCTTGCTGGCAAAGAAAATGAGTCCTATTGGCAATGGTGAATAATGTCATCAAAAAGGCTATCGTTTAGCAGCAGGGGTTTGATCAACAGTTGTCTCTGTCTCTAAAGCATTCCCTTACTCACTGATCAAGACCACTCAGTTGTCAGAGACATAGGTGAGGTTTGCAGACAACCCAGACTGCAGACATGACCAGATGCCAACTCATATCTGTTGTTTAATTACTTTGAACAAGAGTCTCTAAAGGATGCTAAATTCTGTCATCCAGAACAGGGTGACTTGTCTTTGGAAGGCATAAATACAGTAACAGTGACTTGATACAACAATTTGAAAATGAGTAACAATAGAAAAGGTCACAAATGTAAAGGACTGCAATATAAGGAAGAAAAAGAAAGTCTGAGTCCCTTGAAAGGAGATTTCTGCAACTAAACTGCCTAAAAAGAAAGTTAGAGAAGAAAAAGAAAAAAGATTTTCTATAAATGTAAGGCATTTTTATTCACTGTAACTAAACTCCAGGGAGATCTATCTAG
Source organism: Steatornis caripensis (assembly GCA_013398225.1). Taxonomy (NCBI): domain Eukaryota; kingdom Metazoa; phylum Chordata; class Aves; order Caprimulgiformes; family Steatornithidae; genus Steatornis; species Steatornis caripensis. Next base: position 276,628 of record VZSC01006075.1, on the reverse strand, counting down.
ATGAGCTTTGCAGAATGTCAGGCTAGATATGCTATGCAAAACACCTCTTTTCTTCTAATCTTGAGCAGCTTCTGTGCTGTTAATAAATCCTGTTTTTAATTAGACCACTTGAGTCTCAGACATTTATAAGGAAAATTTCATACAGGTTGTCCCAGAGAGACAAAACTTTCAATCACTAGAAGACAGTGGAAGAAAGGAGGCCGATGGGGATTCCCAGTCAAAGAGGACAATTTTGCCCTTCTTTTAGAGAGTTATATTACAACTGCAGGCCTAAGGTCACAGGCATTCTTCTTCCACTGACCAAGAACAAGAAGCAAATTCAAAAGAAACAGCAAAGAACAGAACATTTATGCTCTTTTTTGCTTCCTCAAACTTTAAATACCTAGGCAGATAAAAGGAACAGTAAGTACTTAGCACTACTACCAAATCCCAAAATCCTAAATACTAGATTGCAGTTTTGGGGACCAGAATTGCAAAGATTTTCAAATGCAACTTCTGATTTTATCAATCAGTCAGCCTTATTTTTTTGTTCCAATATGAAATGAATTAAAGGAATCAGCTTTTTTGAAAGCATTAAGAATGCTCATTTAGATTACATTAAGATTAACAATGTCAGTTCAAAAACAGACCTACAACAAATAGGAAAAGTACGGAGTGACCTGCAATTGATAGAATGCTTAGAGACATCTGTTTTAACAGCTAATGAAATTTAAAGTGAAGAAATTTGAAAGGTCAGGAATTTAAAAACTTTGACAAAATTCATGACAAGTAGCTCATGAAAGTATTCTGTACAACCACTCTCTACTTTCCTGTAATCTTCTTTGCTGCACAATTGTACAAATACTTCCCAAGGAAAAGAATATTAATGTTTAATATTGTTTGATAATAAATTACTGAATGTGACTCTTAAAGTACATCTTGTAAACATGAAAAAATACTTTGCCAGCTATAATACATGTGTTTTGTCTACTATTATAATAGTTGCTTTCTAGTCACTCCCTACTTTGCATACAGTTCTGAAATAACAAACACTGGCAGCAAGTAATATTACAGCAAGCAAACTGTCACAATAATTTTTGGATATATTTGGTCTGCAAATTTCACAAACTAGCTGTTGCAATCAGCATAAAGGCATTGCAGCTGTCACCACCTTTGAATCTGCTTAATAATTATCTTCTAAAGAATACACAAATAAACCAATACCAGTAATCAACCACAAAATCCCCATGCAAACAGAGCATTTCAAAATTCATCTACAGTATTCTGCAAGCATTGTTGTAACTACTGATTGAATAGAGGCTCTTCCAAAAGGAAAAAAAGCATTAAATACTTGTCTCAAATTTCCCACATGCATCTCATTCTCTTAGGAAATCTTCCTCAGTTTTTCTTTCTTTTTAAAGATTATAAAATCATGTGTATCAGTAATATAATTCTTTCTTTTTCCCAATTTAGAAATATTTTCATTTCTTTACTTCTGAACTGCATCTGTTATTTGACATGCTGCTGTGGCAAAAGCTGTGCAGAGAAAGGTTGTAAAAGGCACGTCCAACATGAAAGACAAAGAATAGTCTAAAATGGGAAGTGAATGACAATAATCTGACTCAATAAAAAATAACTTTGGGTTGAGGCAGGGAAGGATAGAGGACAATCAAAGGTTTTCATGTATTTTTCTCTTGACCTGAGAAAGAACAGGTGGGATACTTAAAGAATCTTATTATAGGTAACGAAGACCTTCATGAAGATTTCAGGTTCAACTGCAACAGCAATCTGCTTGGGAAAAAAAGCATTTGCCCTCCTTTTTTTCCACAATCTATACACAGTTTGTGGATCTGAAGACCGTTTCTTCTGTGCCTGCTTAACCAGGAAAGAATTATATGTAAAATACCTTCAGCAAGCGATAATGCAGGAACTAAAAACAATAAGTAGGGTATGATGTTACAGAGATGTGATATCACGACTTTAGATGAGGAAATGACTGAGGTTATAAACTGAAAGACATTGACATGACCATGACATTTTGCTAAATTTCAGCATTTCATAGAAAATTATGTAGAAAAGTTTAAATTATCTTACCTGAGAGTTTCAGGGTCTAGTCTAACTTTTTTTTTGTAATTCAGTAACATATGTGAGAGCGAGTCCACATGCAATGAATACACAGTTCGAAAAAACACTGACACAGTAAATGCCAATATTCAAATAGTAATGCCTTCAGCTACTCAGGCAATAAACCCCTAAAACAGAAGTGTTAATCATATTGTGAAAACACCTGAATTCACAGATAAGACTTCTATTTTGAAGTAATTATTTTGCACCCATATGAACATTATTCACCATGGAAATAAAGCAGATTCAAATGTCTTTATTTTTACATTTCAACACCAATGATAGTTATGTGGTTTATATATTTATCATGTATTTGATTTTTTTATATATATATGAAGAGGCTTACCACACAATATAATTTCATTAAAGACTTGTGCTGCACTAAATCAGCTACTTCATCTCTTTTACAGACCAAAACCACTTTATTTTTCTATTTGTAGTGCAACATTAATATTTTAAAGTGTATTTTCAGTTGTGTTTATATTATGAAACATACAAAGCACATGAGGAAATATATTGTAAATGAATTATTATTACATTCCTAGATAACAATAAAGGTTGAAGGCAAGGAAGGAAAAACACAAAGCACATTACTCTCTGATGGTGAGACTGCAGCAAACAGTAAACTGCTTCATCTATAGAGACAGGACAAATGTCAAAGTAAATTGCTGAAGATAACTATACAGCTCCAGGGAAAGATAATGGCATACTGTGCTCTTCAGCTCCTAGATCGCAGCCTGGCACCAGGCTCAGATGATTCTGGTTTTATGCAATGATCCACTGCTTGCATACACAGATGTCAGACTTGTTGGTTAAAGGCACATGAGGAACGCTGGTAATGAAACTCACCGCTTTCATTTCTCACAGCATTGTCAGTAACCCACAGTGCAAACCAAATAGTTTCTATCATCTTGTTTGAAAACCAATCACTAGCTAATGGTAAAGGCACAAACTATACATGTTTGAGCAGGTATGAAACTGCTTCTGAAATGAGGAATGTAGATTTGCCCAGGACACCTGATGGCTGTCTAGTGGCCCATGTGAAATGAACGCTTGACACACTTTTTCCTGGTTCCTCGTGGACAGATAAGATGTAATACCCATGGAAATCAATAACCTTGGCAGTAAAGCCAAAAGGAATGAAAAATTCTGTCTTTGTCATAGCACCTAAGAGTTGAGACATGTTACGAGAATACATAATAGAAAAATGCATTATCACCAAAGATGACACTATTGCGATATCCCAACTTCAGTGTCAATCAGTGGACACAATTATAGGCACACTACCTTTACACTGAAGCAGCTCGTTTTCGCTACTGCTAGAGTACAGGTCAGTACAGAGAATTTTCACAAAAGTGTCTACTGATTTCAACACTAAAGTATGGTCCTGAGATGCACTAGAAAGAAGTGTTTATCTGCTAGTGAGACCTCTACAAAATATGGTATATACGTCAAAGAAAATAACATTTCCACAGCTATTAAAATTGTTGAAAGAGCATTTTTGGTAGTTTCTAAACACAGTTATACTGGTCAGAGTTTCATAAAATAGGATTCATGATCCAGCACACACCTGACAGCTGTTGTCACCACCACTGCTGCTAAGGCTGTTAACTGCTCTCATTTTCAATGGCAGTAAATCCCTAATTAGGAGAATCTTTGATAGGAAACTGTATAGGCCTGCTCTCAGGATATAACAATACACTTTGAACAAGTCATGATAATAAAAATTTAAAAAAGAAATGAACATAAGCACTGGCGTGGTGAAGTAGATGAAGATTTTTGCCAGCCAGTAGCTAGCCAAACCACGCAAAGCACAAGATTTGCTGGAAAAGTCACATGTTAACCAACTGGAAAAATGCTGGGAAAGGAATACAGGAAAAGGCATAATGGTCAGCAAATCCTTCAAAATCAGTGGTGGCTTTTAAAAATATGATAGATTTTTAAAAGATTATATAGTATTACATACACTTTGTATCTACAGTTGAATAAGAGAAAAGGAACTGGAAGAAGGGCTCCCCTAGACTGCATATTAACCCCAAGGAACAAGCTGGCTGAGAATGTAACGGGGGTGAAAGGCGACTTGGGTTAGTCTGATGATTAATTTACAGAATTCACATTCTTTTAAAAGAGGAGAGATAAACAGTAAAATAAAATAATGAACTTCAAGAAGGCAAAGAAATTTGGATGAATCAGTGGAAAGTCAGGAAAAAAAAAGTTAAGAAGAGAAGATCAAAGAATAATTTTTTCCAAATGAGAGAAAGGCTGGAATTCCACTAGATCTGAGCTTTCATTGATCTTAAAGAAAAATAAATCAGGACAAGTAGAAAAGAACATACAGTGACATAATAAGAAAGGCCAACACACATTATGGAACACAAAACCAAAAAGAAACAACAAGATTAACATGAAAAAATCCCTGTAAATAAAACAGCAGTGAGAGACAAAGAAAATATTGACCTACTATTCAATAGAAAGGAAAGACCATTGACAGAGAGAGTGCTGAGAAAGGGCCAAAGTATTTAATAATCTTTTCCACCATCGCAAGTCAATCACAAGCAAATGGCCAACTCAGTTTCTACCAAAGACGAAAGACAGCTCGACTCAACACTAGCCAAGTTTCTCTGAAGATATGAGCTAGAGTCATGACTGTCTTAACAATCTTTGCAACCATTCAACCTGCTAAGAAAGGAAGGTTAGGGATATAGAGGTCATTGGTAAAATCGAAAGTGAGACTTGAGTAGGAAGCACAGTTGGAATTTGAGTGTGAATATTTGAGGAGACTTATTTTCTTACTTTATGTAGCAGGGTACAATCTTTAGTAATAGCAGACTAGTGTTCAAATCAAGAGTAAGGCAATAAGGAAGAACTGAACCATTCTAAAACTTCAGTTAGGAACATCTGTTCACAAGAAACACTTTGCTATTGCAGAAGCTGTCAACTGAACTGAACCAGATTAACCTAACCCATAATTCTAAAACACATTTTTAAAATGGTTACATTTCTTCTCATCAGAACCCAATAGATGCTATAATGAAAGAAAAAAATATTATTTATGTCCCTCAAATCCATAGTGTAAGCAGAAGCATTCTTTGTGGAGCAATCATTCAAATTCACTATTCAATTTTTACTATTATTTCTCTTCCTTGTTCTTTCCTGGTTCTTTATCGCAGGTTGTCCATACACTAATTAGTAGTGATAACACAACTAACATAGTCAAGACAAAATGAAATCAGTCTTAAGATACCCAGGATCATGGGATCCACTGAATAAATAATAGTCTAAATCTCCACTTCCTTTTACTCTTCAGAGTAAAAGTGAAAAAAATATTACTGGGAGAAGACATGAGACAAAAGAATTTTGAGGTAAATACACCCAACTAAACGTAAGAGTTCAGACCTGATTCTGAAATCTGACAGAACACTACAGCTTGAGGACTCAACTGAAGGACAACACGAGCTCTGTCGCCTTATGAAGGAGCTGCAAACATGAAAACTGCACCCACAAAATTTGCAAAGAATTCTTAAATATAAAACACCTTTATGTTATAACATCATACTCAGAGATCTATCATGTTAGCAGTTCCAAACTTTTTGTTTGTTTAGTGAAAGAAATCACACTATAAATAACACCCCCAATTTGAAAAAAATTAAAAGACATAAATTTTAAATCAGAAGAAACAGAATATTTTTCATAAATTTTGTAAAGAATAAATATCAAAAAGAAAGTCATGACTAATTTACAATTTATATAAATGAACAGTCTCCATTATACATTATTTATATCACTCTCAAATAAGAAATAACACTGTGTGGGTTTTTCAGTTAGAATGACACACCTACTTCTAAATTTTACTTGTATGACAGTGTTTTGTGGTAGAAAAAGTATGCATGTAGACTAAGTAAAAGGGGTTGTTAACGAGTACTTAGAGGTAGGAAGCAGATATTTAGCTTTCAGCTAATAACACTGTTGTCTAAGTTGAGTCAGACTGAAAATAATTTTTTTTAACATTGCAAATTTTAATTAACATTTTGCTGACATTACACTGTTCTGCTATAAGTTTACTTTCTTGATCAAGCTGTTAGTTGCTTTAAAAATCTAGGATGTCCTCAACTACTACACACAACACAGAACATTAATCACATTCCTGACGTTCTCAAATCTGGGCAGGTCTGTTTGGTTTTGTAAATATGTTCTGTATCAGATGAATGTCCTTCAGATTGATTTAGAATATCACTAGGAGGATACCGAAAAATCACAGAAGAAAGAAAACTATATGAAATTGGACAACCATAAGACGTAATTGAGGCCAAAATCAGAAGCCATTAATTTCACAAGAGAGCCTTGGATAGTATAAAAACCCACTTCAGATGCATTAGTTGGATATCATTTTCCATTTCAGTAAAAGTAAGATCAAATCAAGGCAGCCTCATAGCAAAAGGAATCCTACGGTTAAACTCTGCAAAGAGGGGTCATTTTAATTTCAGGGTCTTTTATTACACAGCAAGATAACTGATCGAACTGTGAAATAACATCTACAGCATAAATAAATTCTGATGTCCTCTCCTTACTGCATTTAGAACCTACAGTATTTTTGGGTTTGTGTTTGCAGAAATTATGATTCAATTACTTTTGCATAATTTCAAAATATTCATATGAAGGCTGTACTATTGCTAAATCTTCTACCATTGCTAAATTTTGCACTAATTACGAAATTAACTTCTTTAAGGTCTGTGATGAGTTAATAGGTTTAGGGGTTTGTGCTGGTTTCGGCTGGGATAGAGTTAATTTTCTTCAGAGTAGCTGGTACAGGGCTACATTTTGGATTTGTGCTGGAAACAGTGTTGATAACACAGGGGTGTTTTCATGATTGCGAGCAGTGCTTGCAGAGCCAAGGCCTTTTCTGCTCCTCGCACTGCCTCACCAGTGAGGAGGCTGGGGGTGCACAAGAAGTTGGGAGGGGACACAGCCAGGACAGCTGACCCCAACTGACCACAGGGATATCCCACACCATACAATGTCATGCTGCGCATATAAAGCTGGGGGAAGAAGGAAGGAGGGGACATTCAGAGTGATGGCGTTTGTCTTCCCAAGTGACCACTACACATGATGGAGCCCTGCTCTGCTGGAGACAGCTGAACACCTGCCTGCCTACGGGAGGTAGTGCACAAATTCTTATTTTGCTTTGCTTGCATGTGCAGCTTTTGCTTTACCTATTAAACTGTATTTATCTCAATCCACAACTTTTCTCACTTTTACACTTCCGATTCTCTTCCCGATCCCACTGGAGGGGAATGGGAAGCGAGTGGCTCTGTGGGGCTTAGTTGTTGGCTGGGGTTAAAACACAGCATAGTTCAAAGCTCTTGACCAAGAATGAACTTTGATACAAACTTGTTACTTTTTTCTTACTTCTGAAATCTTTCTTCTAGAACAAAATATTGTTGTAGTTCAAAGGAAGCAAATTAAAAATGATAGGCATTTCTTTGATATATATAAAAACTATACTTCTTCCAACTTTCAGAGCATCAACCGTCAAGAGAAAGACAGCTTGATACCTGCAGAGTAGTGTTTCCAAAAAACAGGCTTCAACTTAACATGCAAGTTGTACTATTACATCTACAAAGGTGGTAGGCACAGACATTTTAGTGTTTATAATGTGCAAAGATTATGAAGAGCTCAAAGATGGTCTAAATTGGTTTTTGAATGCATATTCCTTTAACAGAAGATGCTACTTTTTCAGTTTAATTTTCAGATCTTCCTTTTTGCCAAGGACATACAATTAAACTAATAGATGGTAAATGTCTCAATTGCAGCAGGTACTTGAACTATTTCTATTATAAATATACAAAAAGCATTTTTTAAAATAAGTGCCAGAGTCTGCTTCACCTGATGAAGAAAGACAATAGCATCAGGAAACATTTGGGCCTTAAATGACAAATAATCAGCATCATCTGTGCATTCTCCTCCTTGTAGGCTGGTTGAAATCCTGTTCCCCTCAGTTATAAACCCATTGGGTATTACCTAGCTGTCTGATTAGCCGAGGCCCAAGTTTTTTAAAAGCAGTATTTTCTTTAGATAGATGCCTTAAAAATAAAACGACAAATCAAGTTTAGTGTAGTGTAAATCTGAGCATCTCTGTGATGTAGCTGAATTGCCAGTTCTGTACTGATCTACATCAGTGGATATCTAGCTTAAACAATATTATTTTAATAAAATAGTTTAACTTTAAATATATTTTCTTCTAAAATAGTAAAATTTTAGACAGCTATATAAAGTGTTAACAAAGTTGGCTAAATTGTAAAGTAACACAGCTTGAAAATTAAACTGTAAATTAACACATAGCTTCAGTTCAACTAAACTAGCATTCATTCAGAGAAAATCTGAAGTGAGTGTTGATGATACTCTTATTCTGGCTAAATTGTGTATTACATCCAGGCCTTTTTATGAAATTTTGGGGAAGATGAGACAGCGTAGGCAAGTGATATTTATTCACACTCAAGCAAAATGAAACTGAATCACTTTTATCTCAAGACTCATGAGTTCCTGCCTGTAAATTTATAACTCACCTGAAGACAATACACAAGGATTGTTGGAATGGGAAAACGCCCAAGGCTGTCTGATGATGATAATAACAGAAATTCATGTGTACTGTAATGGCTTAACATCAGTGAGGGTCCATCCCTCTCCAGCTACACCCCCACTGCTCTGCCATAGGATACTGATGCCAGGTATTTTTGGCAGGTATAACACTTCTTAGAAACCTTGCTAAAAACCTCAATGCATAAAACATACTCTATTGTTTTTATTTTAAGGTCTTAGCCAAGTACGTTGAACACCTCTCACAAAAGATTATCTATTAATGCATGAATATGTACTGAGACACTACGCTTTACGCCAGCAGCTTAACAACTCTGAATGTACTTAGCAAGAAACATCTTGACACTTTTATTTACATGATACCAAAAATACCTTCAGGAAAATACATAAACATTAAATGAAATGCAAATTTGGCATCTGTCAGTGCAAACTTACCCACTGCAACTTTTAGTCACACAAGTTGGCTGAATTGAATATTCTGAATTCAAGTAACCTCATCTTTAGTCATAGACTCATTCACACCTCACCCTCAGTGCCAAATCACCACTGACTAAGGGAGAGATTTGTCTACCAGAAGAATTGCAGGTTATAGGCATGAGGTTAAATACATTTTGCTGTTACCGTAAGTACTTACAACTAACAGAAAAAGGAATACATTTATTTTGCATTTGAGAAGGAATATTTCTGGACTACAGCAGTCATTTACTATCCAGGTAAGAGATGTAAAAATAAAATACCATGAACACAAGAGTTAGTAGATATATTATTTTTAGTTTGGCAAAGAAGACTAAAAAGGCATTTTGAAACTTCCAGTGCAGGCATAGCGCTGCAGCATGTAGATCAGCTACTGTGTGTCAATCACAAGACTAGCAATAATAGCAAATATGTTTAGATTATAATTAAACTTTCCATAACTTGAGCATATATCATGAACAGTATTTAAATTCCCATAATATTAAAGTCCCATAATATTTATAGATTTTCACCACTCTTCCTTTAAGCTGTAAAGAACTATCCATAGCCAGTGCTCTTCCCCCAAGGAAAGAACTATCTGCATTACAAAAAACTTCAATTATATTCCATATATAATCACCATCTATACTTCAAGATTATTGTGGGTAGTCTGGATAAAATTATTAGCATACTCTAGCTCTGAAATCTTTATTATTGTCAAACATACTACCAAGCTTTGAAATAAGAATTCCTGCTTTAATGCAACTTGTTTTCGCCACGTGTCTTTAGTGATGCTTATACATCTTCATTTGAAATAGTCCAATTGTATTTTAATGTTACCCTAAAGATTCTTTAATCTTTTCAATTCTCTATGTGATGATTAATAATTTCACTGGGTTATAACAGAATCATAGAATCACAGAATCATAGAATGGTTGGGTTAGAAGGGACCTTAAAGATCACCCAGTTCCAGCCCTCCTGCCATGGGCAGGGACACCTTCCACTACACCCCGTTGCTCAAAGCCCCATCCAACCTGGCCTTGAACACTTCCAGGGAGGGGGCATCCACAGCTTCTCTGGGCAATCTGTTTCAGTGTCTCACCACCCTCATCATGAAGAATTTCTTCCTAATATCTAATCTAAATCTACTTTTTTTCAGTTTAAAACCGTGACCCCTCGTCCTATCACTCCATGCCCTTGTAAAAAGTCCCTCTCCAGCTCTCTTGTAGGCACCCTTCAGGTACTGGAAGGCTGCAATAGGTTCTCCTCAGAGCCTTTTCTTCTCCAGGCTGAACAACCCCAGCTTTCCCAGCCTGTCTTCATAGGAGAGGTGCTCCAGTCCTCTGATCATCTTCATGGCCCTCCTCTGGATTCACTCCAACAGGTTCATGTCCTTCTTACTTTGGAGGCCCCAGAGCTGAATACATTACTCCAGGTGGGGTCTCGAGAGCAGAGTAGAAGAGGAACACTTCTCTCAATGTGATACATTTGGCCTTCTGGGCTGCAAGCATGCATTGCCACTCCATTGAGCTTCTCATCGACCAACAGCCCCAAGTCCCTCTCCTCAGGGCTGCTCTCAATCCAGTCTGTGCTTGCCTGACCCACGTACAGGACCTTGTACTTGACCTTGTTGAATTTTATGTGGTTCGCATGGGCCCACCTCTCAAGCCTGTCAAGGGCCCTCTGGATGGCTTCCCCTCCCTCCAGCGTGTCAACTGCACCACAGAGCTCAGCGGCATCAGCAAACTTGCTGAGGGGGTACATTCAATCCCGCTTTCCATGTCACCAACCAAGATGTTAAACAGCGCTGGTCCCAATACTGACCCCTGAGGAACACCACTCATCACTGGTCTCCACCTGGACATCCAGCCGCTAACTGCAACTCTTTGACTGCAACCATCCAGCTAATTCCTTACCAGTGAGTGGATAAGGAATAGGTTAGTTACATAGAGGATAAGGATATTTTCCAATTTTTTCACTGTAGATTTTTAAGTGAAAATTCTAATCTAGTGGAGTTTTAATTTGCATGTAGAAATCATTACTCCTTCAAAACCACCCAAATATTAGAAAGAACTGTTCATATTTTTAATAGAATGCATCCATTCTCTTAAAAACACCCTGTTATCAGGAGCATTACTTTCTTATTTTTGAATGTTTTCATCTCTAGATCACCTAGTTAAGAATGACCAGAAATTAATCTTGATTTATGCTCTGTAATTCTCAAAATCATTTCACTCTGCTACAGGAAAACACATGACAATTCCCAGTACTGTCCCTTTAAGCCTGGGGGGTAATCCAAAGGCAGCACTGGCAAGACCAGACACATGTGCTAATATGGAATTATTGATAGTCAAACACGTTTTTGAATCAGGATAGCTGCATTTACAATTCTTAACATTCAAGGGCTCAGATGTGTTATCCACTTGTTAAACCACTTACACTTACGAGCAACATAATTAAGCCCAAACTTAAAAAGAAGCAACTCATCAATGACTCAGCCACTAACCAGAAGACAATATGATAATCTCCTCTGCTATTCTACTTATGCAGAAGAAGAAAGGACGAAATTCAGTGGTAACCTTTTTATTTGTAGTTCCTAGTCTACTGTTCATTACTACTTCTGTTAATTAAGCTGTAGTAAGTGAGGAAAATGAAACCTTTCTCTAAACACAGATAAATTGTTAGAGATCCAGGTTTAATAGTGCCTTTGTGATTTCTCAGGAAGATTTGATTAGATATTACTGCTGAATTAAGCACGACCACTTGTCAAACAAACTCAATTTTTAGTAGTAGAAACGGATCAACTCTGTTGACCAGCTTAGAGAAACACCCTCTGATGTTCAGAAGCTGAACCTAACAGTTACTCATATGGAATTCTGTTAGGAGCAAAAGACATCTAAAATTTCCCAAAGTGATTCTTCTTCCATTTTCTAAGGCAGATACTCACTGACCAGCCATTCTAAAATACAACATGAAGCCATTCTCTACAGAGACTGAAATATTTCATCAAATAGCTAAACCAAATTATGTGGCAAACATAACTGGACTATACTTTTGTTGAAACTACCTGTACTCTGACTTGAAGCTTTATTTTTCCCTCTCACCTATAATGTACCAGACTGCACAGCTGGATACTTAAGATCTAAAAGAAAACCAATAGGCAAAGGTTGAACTGATTTGTCAGGGTAAACGCAACAAAGAGGAATACTGCTCCTACTGCAAATAGCTATGAAGACAGTCTTCAGAAAAGGAAAAATAGATGCCTGCTGCAAACACGTTTTTGCATCTTTCCCAAGAAGGTACCGGTACTGTATTATGTTTAGGCAAACATCTTACTAGATCTTAACAACAGCTACTGGGCCCCAACGTTCCCGAATACTTGCCTTCTATCAACAAGTTATTGACCTACTGAAGTCAATTAAAATTCTCATGTGCTTAAGGGTAGATAAGTGGTTTAATCTCTTATCGAATCATAACTTCAATTAAGATATTCTTTATATGATACTTAGTGTCTTTCTTCATGTGTAGTCCCAGTGACTTCCATTAGTTATTTCATATTAACATATCTGTATAAAAGCCACATGAAATTTTTTCCTAAGGATCTAACTCAATTTAAAGCAATGTAGTCTGTACATAAATTATTATTTCCTATTCCTCATCTTATAATCTTTGCCTCTGTGTAGGAAGGCAACAGTGTTTTTCACTGTTGGGAAAGTACTAGCATAATGGGTGCGTATTTGATTAAGGCACATGAAATGGATGCTGTCTTTTTTCCACACTACTTCCTTTTCCCAGTACACTCTTTTAGAATAGTGTCTATAGAAAGGCCTTTTTGAAAAGAGGTGTGTAAAATCTGAACAGAAAAACAGAATTATACGTATTACAGATAAAAAACGCCTAGCAGGCCAACTATTCTGTCTCTACACTAGAGTAAGATTGTTCTCCGTGGTACATTTTTCTAGTATTTTACTAGTAAAGTTTTTTATGTGCTAAACAATAGGACTTCTATCATTCCTCTTGGGATATTATTTGCACTTAATATATATTTCTAAAGCTTTTTCCAAGATTCTACCTACATTTTTCTGTCTTTTACAATACAATGTCCTATTGAACACCCTACGTATTTCTTCCTGTCTCTGGTCTTTATGTATACAAAATATTTCAGATGAGGTCATCTTCCTCAATCCTCTCCTAGTAATATCTTAGCTGATACATAAACTTTATTAAAAAAATAGAGAGAGAACATATATAAATGTAATTTAAACATTATATATATATAATTGGAACACACATAATTTGAACATTATATATATACACGCATATATAAACACACACACATAAATATATGTATGTGTAATATCAGCATGTATTTAATGTTTCCTTCTTAAAACAAAATTTCCAACATCTTCACTTTTGTTTATCATTGAATCGTCCTCAACAACTTTTTGGGATATTGACTTATGTATTTCTAGTTGCTATTGCATCTACAGTCTGATATCAAAATTCGTGTCTAATATATCTACATAACAATGCAGCATCTATAAAATATCAAACTATAAACTATCTCCATTATATAGTAGTCTGGAATCATAAGAGATCTTACCAGAAAATACAACTTTTTCTTTTTTCTTTTATTCTCACTATGGAACAAGTGTAATCTCACTCTTAAATGTTAATAGCAACCTTTAAAAGATATAGATTATTCCACAACTTAATTAATTTAGACTTTTGGTACTGACTCCTGTGCTATCACATAAGTAATTTTAGGAAATACAGTCTAGCTTAAACCACTCAGTCACTGAAAGGTATTAAGACTGAGTTAGGCAGAAAACTGCCAGATACAATTTAGATAAAGCTGATTCTACATTGATGAGAGGTAGCTGTATTAGAAGCAACCTCAGGAGGTCAGGTAGTCCTGTTTTCTATGGTTCATTTAATGAAGTTATAACAACTGTAGCAATTAATTCTAAATCATTAAAAAGTTGATGACTTAGTCTTGCTAAGTATCAGCAAGTGTATATATATGTATATATATGCTAATCTAAAGAATAAATACCGAACTACTACATACATACACAGAAATCAAGATCCACATTTCCCATATACACATACAAAGTGATACCTGATGTTACACAGGGATATTTGCTTTGGAAATAATACAAGGACAAACTTTTTAAGCAGTTTCTACATATTCTTACTACTTAGCTAAAACCAGACTACGTGAATTCATATCAGATAAGTAGGAAAGGGTTCTTAGAGACATCTAATAATTTAAATTTATTTTTTTTTTTGCTTTTCAAGAAGCATTTACTATTGATGGTTACATTAGACCACATTAGGGTATTTTTTTCTTTCCTTCAAAAAAATATTCTATCAATCTTGTTAGTCAGTCAAACTGTTACAAATGCCATTTCACAGTTCCGTTTAATAGCTCAAGCATGCTAGAAGTTAGTGTGTAATCCTGTGCAGAATTCTGGAGATCTCTCATACCACAAATACGAGTAAACAAATGCACAACAGCAACTACCTGTTGAACAGACCCCGTACATTATTAGCCTGATAGTAGATAAATTTCAAATCACCTGCTACAAAGCCAAGCCCAAACAACACAATCTTTAGCAGACAGAAAACACATGGTTTATTCAAATATGAAAAGTACTATATATTGATCCATTATATGACTGATCTTATGTCTACTTAAATATTTCTGGATTTCAGGCAGTAAAGAGAGTGAATAAATACATTATCGTAATCCACGGAAGCTTAAAACACTTAAATTCTACTTAATAATGTCATATTTGGTACCACAAATGTAGAGTCTTTACAGCTTCTGATGTAAAGTGATCTAAAGACATTTCAATTTTAGAGCAAAATGAGATGTCATCTATGCATCTTTAGTATCAGCAAGAATCAATGAATTGGCAATTTGCAGTAATAGGCAAAACCTAAATATGGCACACCTGGGAAAGGAGCAGCTCTGAGGGCTACAGCACACACAGCCCAGCTGTCTATTCCAAGCAAGGCTGCACTAAGTCAAGCTCTCTCACTCCGTTAAAGTTTTAACATGCAATAAAATTAACGTTCCTCTACATATTGATTTTTCACTTCATAAACACTCTGCAAAAGAAAATTTCATCTCATTGCAAATCTTTGTATTTGTTGCTTTCACCAAAGTGCCCCGTTCCCAGGGCTGTCCCAACGAGACCGATCCCTCTGTCATGATAAAGTAACACATTGGCATAGGCAAAACTCAACAGCAAAACTACTTCTAGTGAAGTGAAGTCAGTCTGAAGGCACATTTAACAAAGTACAAAGGATAGCTTCATTGGGGTACAGTAAAACAGCTGGAAGCCTGGGATTCTCCACTCCAGTTTAATGCCAATGAAATATTACATACTGAGAAGGAACAAATCATAACCTACCCAGACAGAAGAGATAGATCTTGTCAGTTTTCTGGCTTTTGAACACTACTGAATTATTGTATGCATTTTTGAGAATTTTGGAATGTAAAATAGGATAAGACAGTAAAAATAAGATATTAACCTGGAGTAACAGCAAAGGGATCAAATGAGTACAATAAATTTAGAAATACTGCCTGGAGATTAAAGACATTCCATCACTTAACATAAGTAGTATGATAATTCTTTCAATGGATGGTACACCTAGGAACAAAACAAATCAAGGTGACGTCTGCCACTGTTGTAAGAGACATGGAGGATTGTCAACCCCATTTTGGTATTTTTAAATAAAGTAACTGTTGTTTTGTAATGAAACTGAGGCACTACATAAAAATGTAAAAAAAATATATAGCTAGTTTGATTTTTTTCCTATTTGGCCAAAACTATGTGCCAAATTGGACCAAAAGGAAGCATTAAAAATTATTTCCACTGTCTCTTTTCATGTTTTATATAATTATTTTTACGGTATAAATATTTGCCTTAAGAATTCCACAATATAATTTCTATTACCATCTTTGCAAAACTTAATTTTGTTGAGAGTTTGCTTGGCTTCTACAGAGTATCTGTGGCCTGCTTTTTCCATTTGAATCTTAGTGAAAGCTGAACCTTTCCTTCCGCTATATAATTATAATTGTATATGACAATTCATTTAGCATTGATTTTAATAAAAGCTAGACTGGTAATAATGTAATTAGGAATGCTTAAAATTATACACAGCTTATGTCCTGGTTTGGGCTAGGACAGAACTAATTTTCTTTTAGTAACTTTGCTTTTTGGTTAAGTCTCTTCTGAGAAGCTGCACTCTCTGAAATTAACTGCATGTTTTTCCAGACAGTAGCTGCTTCTAGCAGCGATAAGGCTCGGTGTTTATAGTTAGTGCTGGAACATCAGTAGGAATGGTATGCAGTAAGGCTCTTGCTTATAGTTATCCCTATGGAGACCAAGGTCGATGCTTGCTTCTGCTAACTTTCTTGTGCACCGGAACTGAAAGAGCAGAG
>VZSC01006075.1:193691-251368 GCA_013398225.1 Steatornis caripensis | reverse complement strand
AGAAAATGGCTCTTTTTATGATCTGATAAATGAACAGCAACATGAAACAGCTAGGAAATTTGTGAGTTTGCATGCCTATGAAAACGAAGTTCATCATATCACATTGAGCTTAATTCAAAAGCACCTTGTACAAGGTAGAGAGGCACTACTGAAACTCAGATCTGTACTGCTGGATCAGTGTGGTCATCCTTCCAAACTAATTAGAATTAGGGTAATTAAGTGTTTTCAAAACACTCTTTTGGATGTAAGGTTGTACCTTCACATGGTGTTGCACTGTGTCTTGTGCATTTACCACTGCTTAGAACTAACTTAGAGACCTGCCTTTTGGGGAATGAAGACATACCTAATATGGATACATCTGCAATTTACTTATATTAATTTTATATATATATGTATGTATTATACTATATATAATTTGTTTACATAGATGTATATAAAAGTGTGAAGATGACTAACAAAATTTAGTATCTGACACAGGTTCCCATGTCACTGGAAACAAGCTTGTGCGATAACAAGGTACACCGTGGAATCAGAGAACAGTACATAGCAGAATATCTTCGCCATAAGGAACTAAATTCTTAAGGTGGACTAAACACAGATAGCAAAAGGATCTGAAACCAGAGTCAGGGCAAAGGTTCCTGTAATGTCTTTTGTTCAACACAGGCTAAAAGCAGATGGAAACAGGATCATCCCAACTGCACCTGTGTTATCTAAAAACCAAATTCACTAGAAATGCATATGCACACACACATGCATGCACACACACACAAAACAGGACAGAGGGGGATGCAAAAACAGTGTTATGGCAAATTCCATCCAGAACTTATAAAGTAAATTAACTGCTAATGAGCTACATATCTGAAAAATAACTTCTTGCCTCTCTTCCTCTTCCTGGAACAGCTTTGTACTACTATTGTTGAAATCAAGACGTGAAATTCTGATAACACTGACATCACTAATTCACAAAACTCTCTTCAAAAAAATGAACACTTTACCAGGGTTTCACTTATATATGTTACTCACTATTACTTATTTTAGTTTATGGGTAATTTGTTTTCCAAGTATATCAAAGTAGAGTTTACAATAGGCCTTGGAAAAGTGATCATAGCATCTGCAGTAATCACCACCATGAAAGCCACCATTTCACATTTTTCATGGCTTCAAGTAAATGCCTCTTTATAAAACTTTAATTCTGAACTACATATTGTACAAGATTTTACTACAACATCTATCTCATTCCCTACTAGTACGTTTGGGAAAGATATGTCAATGAAAGTGAGAATGGTTTCCTGCTTTCTTGAGATGTTATCAATAGATTACTGCAAATTAGCTACCAAATAAGCCCCATGTTTCTGTTGCTAAATGTTTCATTTCCACAAGCTCTTTAGACAGCCAGTGCATTATCCCACTGAACTACTGAAATACAGAATTACGTGATATTAAAGGTGAGGTATGTGTTTATAGACCCTAGTGAATGCTTTCAGAAATAAAGACCTACATAGCCTTTCATTGTTTAAAAGCAGTTTCTCTCTTTCTTTAAACCCTTTGAAAACCCTATGAAGATTTTAATATTCACAGGATTTACACACAGGTAAAATAAAAGAAGCATGGTTCTCAGAACAAAAAGATTTGCCATGTATTATAGAGCTCTCTAACACTGGAGCTCTTTGGAAAGGGTTGATTAATCGTACTATTTAAAGGTTGTGACACATTTATGCTCAAACTAATACAGGCAAAGCTAGAAATCCACAGTTACAAACCTGTGCAAGAGACAGCTTGCACATTGGGACACTTGGTTTTAAATTCTGGACCGTCTTTGGACCCTGCCTTTTGCTTTGTGTTGAAGCCAGTTAACTAGCACATCTTAACCCTTTAATGACTTGTGTGTTAAGCAAAAAAAAAAGGGCTCAATTTGTTGCTGTTTGGATTCGCACTGAAAAGCCATTGTCATTTAGGTTGACTCAGAAGAACCATGAAAACTGTAAAGAATAAGGATTAAAATTTATATTGTACTTCTCCCTAGCCAAGATCATAAACTTTTAGACTCACTTTAAAAAAATCACTTTTTTAAAAAAAAAGCAATCAGTACAGCATTTATTTAAAACACAGAATCACAGAATGGTAGGGGTTGGAAGGGACCTCTGAGAAACAGGTGTTGACCATGAATATACTGAAGATGTCAGCCTAATTTATAAATAAATATTTTAATGGGTTTTAGTAAATTCTAAACATAGATCTTCAAGCTTTATAGAGCCAAAATTTTTTTCCAGGCAGAGCAGTACAAAAAATTGCATAGAGAGACACTGGATATTTGGTGCCATCAACACCCTAAAACCCTTGCAGTTGTACAGTTGTGCTGATCGTGGGCAAGGAAAAGGTCATGTTGGCATAAGCCAACTGAAAGCTTCTCTCACCAGTTCATCCAAGCCAGAATAGTGACCTTTCAATTTATTTGCCTTACAAACTTTCAAAGCATTTACCCATGAAATACATGCATTGCTGCATCTCTTTCTGCCCCACCCTTCCACCAAAAAGAAGAAAAATGGACTGCACCCGTGATTTCACCTTCCCACAGTTTGAACTGAGAAATGGAGTTGCAGGAGCTGACTCCAGGACGATTGCAGTGAGGGGTCAGATGTTGATCAGCCAGCACTTATCCTATCCATAAGCGGTCCTCCAGTCTGCCCCATGCACACTCTGTATTGGAAAGAAGGGAAATCCGCACAAGCAGAGTCTATGAACCAGGTCTTGGGCTGACAGCTGTGTCCTAGGATCAGGTTGGCCAAGTGTTGAGCACTACTAAAGCAAACCGCTCGAGAGGCATCTTTAAATCAGGAGCACAGGAGTCTTTCTGCAATAGGCAAAGGAAGAAATAGATCCCCCACAAGCAGCAAGGGCCGGTCATCCCCCTGACATCCCTGAAAGTGGCTGATGCAAAAGACACCTTGAAGAAGCAGAGGACTGAAATCTCCATCCCTCTGGACAGAAGCTAGCAAGCACAAAGATCTGAGCAGTCAGCAGGGAAGACTTGAGAGAAAATAAAAGTGAATAGCTTTTTTTTTTTCAAAATTAGGAGTGAGATGGGACAAAGCAATTGCATGTTCTTTGCACAACCACAAAGAGGAGGGAAAGACTGGGTACAGGGAAATGAATCAGTGGAAAGCGAGATTCAAAGACTAAGGTAATTTATGGTTAGCTCAGTTAGGAATATTCAATTAAAGGCTTTGAAATTCAGTGTAAGCAGCAATAAAGAGTCTGGCTTGTCTCCAAGAGTAGCTGCACTCACACCCAGGACTGGGACAGTCTCAGGAGGGGTTAGTGGCATTGACGGAATTACTAGAATCTCCTCTCCTGGTCAAAAGTTAGTGCTCCTGCCTGACATACCAAATTATTCACCATTTAGGTTACTCTCGAGGCACAATTATAAATGGCAATACTGAGTCTCCTTTATGTTCATTTCAATATTCTTCATTGACATAACAGCAGCCATGATAAAAATATGTGGCCTGAGAGTCAGGAAAATATGAGGATGAATCAGTAGTTTGATTTCTCCCTCTTCGACCCACACATTTTAACTTGTTGGGTTTCCAGTTTGAATGTTACTACTATTTCATTAAGGCCATAACTATCTGTGTTCCGGTTCCTGAAGCTCTATTTGGCACAACATTTGAATTGGCGGCAATAAGAAAAACATGTTCTTCCGTCATCAAGTTTGTTACCTTGATGAATATCTCTCTGTAGGAAAATAGGACAGGAGTTAATGTACCTGCCTATTAAAGCCACTTCAGGAGGTGGCTGAACATATAGGTGACCTATTAGCTAAAGAGAAATTCAACCTAAAGCCCAAGGAAGAAATTTAGATGTATCTAAAAAGTGGATTTATTACAGCTATTTCTTACAGCTACTCACAGAAAAAGTAGATGTCAGCAAAATTAAGAGTGCTAAAAGTTCACACTAAAAAAAGTTAAGCAATGTCGGGGCATTTGGATTTTGCATGTAAAACAGGGAGGCTTATGTGCCTTTTTTGTACTTATAAGGCTTTTTGCTACTTTCTTGTAGCTGAACTTAGATTATCTGTCACAGTAACAAAAAAAAACCCAGTGAAAGATATTGAAAACATTACCTGAACAACAGCGTGAGGTTTCTATTTAGTGATCAAAGCCACAGATGGGAACAAAACTTCTGGTAAAATCTAAGGGTTTTGGACGACAATTTGTTTTAGAAAATATTATCGAGAGGATTACTGTTTACAAAACTATCTAGATAAGCGGAAATTAAAGACTATAACATGATATTAGTTTCCTTTTTTTCTTCCGAACTTTTTGCTCAACTATTAGCACATAGAGATAGGTAAGCCACTACTAAAATTATATTTGCTTTATTTATACTTACTGGGGTAAATATTGAGAAAAGCTGTTTTACCACTGAAAAATTAGTATTCCCACCAGCTGGGGAGTTAGAAATTCCCAGGCTCACAAATATTCAAGAGCATCAAAACCAGTTTAATAGAATTTAGAACACAGAGATGGGGACTGGATATATACAGAAATCTGCCAAGTAGGGTCTATCTTTGATAAGCAAAAATGGACCGGAAAGATCTTCCTAAAATGTTAAGGATAGCTTCTTCTTCTGTAGGCACGAAGTCAGCTATTTGTAAACATACTTCTTTTATAAATACACCAATGAGTACCTTTAAAGAGGGTTTTTTTGTTAGTAGTTGGTTTCATCTGGGTTGTGGTTGATTTGGTTTGCTCTTGATTTTGTTTTTGTCCCCAAAATATTTCCATTGGAAACCCAGGATCTGATGACTTAAACATGAAGGAAAAAAAACTTTTCTAATTTCCAGACTTAAATTTAATTACAGCTACTTACATATGTTGTTCTTCTGCTAGCTTTACCTCATTGTGTACCAGCAGGATGTATGTATCAGCAGGAATCTTATTTTCTCCCCAACTCTCCTCAACTATACAAGGCAAGGTTTTATAAACCCCTCTGTAATGTGGGCTCCACTGTCATCTGAAAAATATTTAATTTCATGTGTTCCAGTTTGCGTTAACATTTTTTTTTCAGGCACAAAACCACAACTGAATGAGTTAGTCTAAATGAGGTGCCCAAATTGCTACTAATTCCTTACTCCTACTGAAATAAATTTTGTGGTGCATCCTAGCACCAATTTGCTTTTTTCACAGCTGTGCCATGCTGTCAGCTCATACTTCTTGATTGACCAGTAATACAGAGATATGTTCTCCTTCTCAGTTCTTTCTAAGTAATAAGCCCACAACTTACAGCAGAATTACATGTTATTGGCTCCAAATGACCTTTCATCGTAGACTACTTAGAGTGTAATCTCATTTCTAATATTAAAGTTCAAACAGTCTTTCTGAATGATATTCCCATGTTCCTCTGAGCTGCTTATCGTGGGAAAATCTCCCTTCTCCTATTCTCCCTGTCCTTTGCCACTTCCTCACAGTGATGTCATCATAAGATTTACTTGGCACTAAACTATTATTTATATTACCTGCTGCATTTTATATTATTTTTTACCCAAATATTTAAACTAAGTTATTAAAAAATGTTGGTTCCTCTTCTCTAGTAACTAAAATTACAAATTCAATTATTACCTCTTGTCTCAGTATCAAATGGTCCTTGTCCTCACCATGTAAATTGACACTCTTGTATCAAAACAGATGTTAGCTTTTTCTGAGAGCACCTATCCTAGTTATTTCTGTTTAAAATATTGATTTAATCTCTACTGTGATAATACTGATGGGAGTTGGAGGCTAAATGCACTCTTTTAGAATCATACCAGTTACACCGTAAGGGAAATTGTCAATATTACCAGACACTGAAGATCTTATTTCTTGCTGCAAGCATAAATTCAAGGATAATGAATAGCAATGCTTTTAGTGTACCTTCAGACATGTTGTGAATCCTTGCAATAAGTCAGTTGAAAGCACGTATAACCAGTACAGGATTGAAACAACACAAATACTCTGTAATATTAAAAATTGATATTTCTTAGCTGAGACAAATGAGTTCTGATATCTCTATGTATTTATGTTATTTTATGTTATTTCCCCCAAAAGTATTCAACTAAGTTAAGCCAAGGACACATCAGCTTTACTACAGCTGTCATTCTCCCTCTCATTTAACAGTCAAGGAGTCAAAGAAAAAAAACTATATGGGACCGGCTGCTCATTAATCGTGCACACAAACGCACACATAAATCCCTTCAAAGCATATTAGCTTTAAAAGTAATCTCTTGTCACCCAAAACGGCACATGAACTATGAAACATATACTAAGAATAATTATTCATCCGACATACCAGATATCAACTGCTGATGACTTAAGGTTCTTCATTTCAGAATCAATTGGCATTAACACACACACAAAACACAGAACGTATTTCTATTTTCAAAGGAAATTAACTTTTTGTAGTACTGTTTTTGTTGTCACATGACCCTACGGAGTTGTGGAGTTTGTAGGCTTTAAAAATAGGAATTTCCATCTTTGTCGTCAGTTATGTATCCTGTTTGATAGAAAAACTAACTGATAAACTAATTCATATATTGGACATGCTGAAGAAGAACACTTACTGGCCACACACTTAATTTCCCTACAGCTCTCTAGCAATCTGTTAGATTTCTACATCTCTCTGACAATTCCAGTTTATTTGCGAAAAATTCTGATCTTTAAGGAATAGTTTGGAATCAGTTCCAAGTTATTTAAATACTTATACTTTAAAAACATATCGCATCAAACCAGATTTGTCTGGCTGTACTAAGGCAACCTTTTGTTTCTGAGCATATCAGTTGAGCATACACAATTGCTAATAAAGGGGTGTTTAATTCAATTGTTAATATAAGTGTTTGGTCAGCACAGAATACATGTGCTATTCACGTGGGGAAAATGTGCTGGCCTCCATATAATGTCAGTACGTTTGGCTGTGTATTTGCAGTCACGTCTTAAAATTAAGCGAGGAATTTTGCCAAAACAGACTCACTTTCAAAGCAAAGGTTTGGTCAACTATTGAATGTATAGTCACCCTCACAGCCTCATTTCAGCCATTATCATTGGATAGGCACTTTCTACTTCAGTCTAACACCATGTTTCTTTTCAGCGAATGAAAATCAGAATTCATATTTGATACTACCTAAATGGTACACCAGATTTCTCAAGTGTCCTTACAATAGAGGTATGCAAAGCACAAAAGCACAGGACAAAACAACATCCGCTTTCCCTATTTTACTTATTGATAATTTCATTTTGGTTTTAGTAGGAACAAAACAATCAAAATGCATATATATACACATCCCTCAAGTATAAACAGATGTGTACACTTTCATAAACATGTAATACAATACTCTTAGACTGTATTCATTAAAGATTGAGTGGTTTTGTGCCTCTTTTGTTTCCTTTGCCTCTTTCTCAGTGCTATAATGCAACCCTCAGTGTTTGAGCACCAGACTTCAAATGAGAGATCTATTCAAAAAATGCACAGACAAAATAACTGGTTTCCTTAGTAATGGGAACTATGTGAAAGCTTCTGCAACAGCTCTTCCTCCAGTAAGTTATTATGTACATGGTTCTTTCTACCCTCAACTTATTAATATAAAGTTAACTTCACATTTAAAGAAAAATACCTAATGTGTACCCACAGTTTTTGGCGGTCAAACTACAGAGAAGAGGGGAAACATTTACTGCATTCCTAATTAAATAGTTTGGGTTTTAATCAGTACGGATGTTGTACTTTTCAGTGACCTTTTAATTAATTTTCTAGATCTGCAAGTTGAAAAAAATGAAATTGTGTAACTAAACTACTAAGAACCTCACTTTGGTACCCATTACATTCCAATATTTTAGTGGATTTGATTTAAATTATCATTAGGTAACCATATTCTGAACACACACCACACATATCCATGCTGTTCTTTGACACCACCAAGATGAAACTTCGTAACAATTACCCATGATCACAGTTTGAGAATGCTATTGATGGCATGTGAAAATTACTATGACACTTCTCTTAGTCTCAGAGTAAAAGTAAATAAAAGCAAAACAATGTTCTAGTTCTAATATTTAGTTTAGTGACTCTGTGAAGATTGTTAAATCAGCAATATAGCTCTTGTGCAAATAGTTATGAAAAGCAAATAATCTAGAATTGCTGTTGTCCATTCACTTTTAATATTAAACCTCAATAAAATGTAACAAAAATAGTGTTTGTTTCATTTCATCAAAAAAGGTAAGAAATTCAAGTCTGAAGTTCTACCCTTCAGAAGCACATGGAGGTTTGCCATAAATATACTTAAAAAAAAAGTGACATTATCAGGGAAAGTGGCTAAATTAAGAAAAGAATTATTAGTGGGAGAAGGAGGTTCCCTCTCACTGATCATGTATTTACCACACCACGGTGTTAACAGAGAAAGACTAAATCTGTTTCAGATGAAAAAGCAGTTAATTCTCCATAGAAATGAAAACAGATATGATCAAAGAAATTGAGAAAGTCCTCTCTATAAGGACAGAAAAGATTTACCACCACCCGTAAGAACTAAAACAAGTCACAATCAAAATGAAAATTCTAGGCCCCTATATTCAAATTATTACTGCCACCATTTTGTTCATCAACCTCAGATACAGATTAGTCCAAAGAGCCAGGACACTTAAAGGTATATCCCATGCACATACTGGATCCCATGAGCAACAAGCAGATCCTTAGGAAATCAACAAAGGCATTTCAGTCTTAAAGATCAACCATTGAGAAGATCTCAACAAATTATATCCAATTACTGTAGAGTACAAAAACACAGATGTCACCACAAGTGAGACATAAACATAATGAGATGAAATGAGTTTTAAAACAGAATACATACACTGATCTTGAAAACCTCTTTACAGATCCTGTATTTCCTCTACCTAATCCAGCTGTGCATAAGGATTCTCTAGCTGCTTTTCACTACTCCTTCTTCATTAAGTTTCCCACACGGCATAGTGAGGTTGTGGTTGCTATGTGTGACTCACTTCTACCTTCAGTAGATGTTGGTACGCCAGAGATTCTTGCCTATTAAAACAGAGCCAGGGATGAAAATCAGAAGAACTTGGATATCACTCTGAGGTAGACCTGACAGGTGTAAACCATGTTAAGATTTTTCAGACCTCAGGCTATTCCTGAGGAAGGTTGACTATAGCTCTGGGACCTATAATGAGGAGAGAGACTATAGTTCTCATCTGGGATCTTGTCGTTTGTTTTGTAGAACACAGTTGCTACATGAATAGGTGAATTTGCTGGAATATGCAAAATCCCCTTGAACACCAGGATAAGCATCAGCTTATCACCACTGCTTTCATTCATCTCCATCACGCGTGATTGAATCTGTCTGTACTATACGATTCCTTTTACTACACAGTTCCAGATTTTGCTAAGTCATATAGCACATACCACCTACGTAGCTTTTAATGAAGTAACTGGTGCATTGTGTAGATGTGAACTTTTCCTTATGTGGAACTCTTTATAGGTTCATGGCCTGGATTTGTTTCCATCATCTTTATCTCTATCCTATCAAGAGATCTGATAATGTGATAACTCTGAGATCTGATAAAAGAAAGCTGGTAGCAGGTTAAGTAATCTGAGCATAACACTTTCCATCATGAAATACTTAGAAACTTGAACGCATTGCTGGCAACAAGCCTTTCATCTTCAAAAAAAGACAAAGAGCTAGAGCTAGAAATGTTGCTTTTGCTTATCATTGAAAAAATATTCAATTTCAGAGGACACACATTAATAAAAGTTACTCTTTGTCTGTATGGAAGCATGGCCCTTAGGAAAATGTCAATAGTTGCCATAATATCTAAAAATTCACATGACACTGTCAGGTTGACAGCAATGCACTGAAAATGCTCGCAGAATGGAGTTACATAGGGTGGTGGCACTTTTTTCTCTTCCAAGCAAATCACTCAACGACAACTGTCTATAATTAATAAGTCAATTAATAACTGATGAAGCCACACGACAGATTTCCTTGAATCTGAGCAATTCCAGAATTTCATTCAGAAAGCAATACCTCCCCACAAGTCACACGGAAGATACACTAACACTATGCTTTGCAGAACTGGTGAGAATTAATCTGTCAAACACCAGCTCCTCTCTATTTACTCTAAGGGCTACAAGAGAAAGTGTGAAGTGCCGCCACTCAGCCCTCTTCCTTGTAGTTACGCTGTCTCAGAAACCAAGACGGGGCATATGTAGTCATAAGCGATAAAGGTATTCAAAAAGTGTCTGCTCTTTTACACTTTGACACAATCTGTATGGATATGCACTTAGAATTTTTCTGACTGCCAATTTCCGATATAAAGTGTGTCATCTTAGAATTTAAATCAAATACTTGGGTTTTTTTAAATTTTACCTGCATGGTATTTATTTCAGTTTTTAACTATACTTACTGCGTTCTAAACACAGCTGGGTTCTCAAAGCCTAAAAATACTAGAAATGGTCATCGTTAACTCCCTGAACCACAAAAGCCTACAGGATATTAAAGCCCAAGGATGCTCTGCCTTTCTATGTAATGAAAAAAGGAAAAAGTTCTGAAATCTTCATCCAATTTTGAGAAAAATGCAGGCATAGAACAACTGCATTTTAATAACTAATGGTTTTATGCATTGTATTAATTGTCCATTACAAACAAATAATTACTTAGTTTATTTTCATGTGCACTCAGTAATCAGATAAAATGCATGCTAAAAAAATACCTGAGTTAGCCTACATTACTTTCATCATCTCTCTATCAGTCTGAGATATTTTTTTTCTACCCTCTAACCTAATAAGCTATATATATATAATTCTGCTGAAACAGATTACATTGCTATTTTAAAACCACCAAGCATCATAGTGAAATCAGCAGGAAAATAACTTAATGAACCTTAATCATCATAATAGTATTGGTTATAAAAGATACTTTTCTCTTGAAGATAGCTTGAAAAAAAATTATTCTTTAGCATTAGCTAAATTAAAAAATACAATTATTTCACTTTTGTTTATGAAAAAGAACTTTATTATGATATACTAACTCTTCAACTAATATGTAAATGTATGCCTGTGAAGGAGGTACTTCAATTGCATATATAGTCTATTACAAGAACTCACTTTCTTTATGCAAGTATACTTTAGCTGATTTAATTATTTAGTCTTCTAATTACACAGTCCATGCCAATCAACCAAAATGAAGCACTTCTATAATCCTAATTTCACATGTCAAATCATTGAATATGTTTTTGCATGATTCTCATGTTAACAAGAAAGCCAGATTTTGAATGAAACACAGTGAGTATGTGAGGTTAGGGGCAGAACCCAAGAAAGCTTTCATGTAGGGCAATTGTAGTCCATATCCACTCCCTTTTCCCCAGATCTTCCGTTTATCCATTGGTTGAGACAAGGGGAATAGCAGTATTTAGTTGGCTTTAACAAATCACTTTCCTATTTTTAATTTTGCCCAAAGTTTTTGAAATTTTCTTCTCTCTTACTCTACCCACCGTACCACCCCTGTAGCACAGGTTTACACCTTTTTTTTGGGATAGGTGTGACTGACCGCATGGCTGGGATCAGGCAGGACTTCCATTTTTCCTTTTGGAGGGTAGCATGGCGAGAAGACTTACTTTTCTGGCTTTTGGTTGTGCTTTCTTAACACATCCTGAGCAGTCTTCCATCAGATATCGGCCGTTATGTTGCGCAGTAGGGAAGGCCCATAGGTTCACTTCGGGAAGTTTACAACCATTTGTATTTGCAGCTCATGCTGGTGAACATTAAGTGCTATCAGAATCTCCAACAGCCACCTCGTGGGGGCAAAGGAGAGACAAGGTTTCACCAACGAGCCCTGAGGCTACAGAAAGGTGACATGGCATCTTTCTGGCCTGAGGTGTTCCCTGTCCAGACCCCAGGCCAGAAAACCTGAAAGGTAACCCGAGATGGATCTGCTCAACTGTTTTTGTTATACCTCTTTAACTCACATTAGAAAAAAATGTAATGCCCATAATAAGAAAATGGGAGAAATCTGAAGGGCCACTTGGCCTTCATTCCACCCTAGAGTATTTCATGTATTTGCAGCCTGTCACTTGAATGCCATTATTTCATATATGATGCAGTCCCACTCAGTTGTATGAAAACTGAACAGAAGACATCTTTAAAAAAAATTAAAACATTGCTCCCCGTACTTAGCTTAAGTGTAGTAACCAAAATTTGAGGCAGAAGGGAAAAAACCTGCTTTATTACAGCCACAACAATGTAAGTACCAGCAAGTCAAACAGGACTGGTTTTGCAAAATTTGTCCTAACCAATTATAACAAACTGAAATTAATTCCATAAGTTGGCATTACTTTAATTTACTTTTCATAAGTGATTTTATGAAGTGTAAAATCATTTTCTTACCGAATAAACACAAAAATAATGCAGTCTACAATCTCAGACTCAAAGTGAATCTAAAGGATATATAGTATCCATAAAGTAGTAACTATTTTATAGTAGAATTCTGGCGCTATTGCTGTTGCAAAAAGTACATTAATTTGCATTGTTTGCTAATCTTCAGAAATTTTTCATACGACTCTTAGGACGGTGAGCCTTTCCTCAACCCAAGCAGAAGAGCCTGAAATCAGAACCACGTTTCACCGTAAGCCACTAGAGGGTGGCCTGCCTCAGTCAGGGCTGTAGTACTGAATTCATGCAAGACAGCCAACATTTCCTTCCTTTTGACCTGTTGATAACCAGCTCTTCGTATTTCGCTATTGTTCACCTTCTATTACAAAGGTAATCTGCTTTATATAAAACAGTATGCATGCTTAAAAAAACCCTTTTCCTAACAACATTTATCTCAGTTACTGTTTTGTATATCTAGGAGAGAGGATGATACATTTCAGCGTATACTTCCCTTAAACTGAAAGAAGAATCGTGAATTATTTTTCAGTTTTTAAAACCTTCCTAGTTTGTATGCCCTTTGTTCACAGATACAGAACAAATAGAAAAAAAAAAGACCTCTTCATCAAAGAGTATGGCACAAAGGGAGAAGGGAAAAAGAAAAGAAGGGAAGGAAAAATTTGTGCAGCCTATTGTTTATTTAATTAGATGGCCATACAAGAGAGTCAAGTAGACAGAGACTGAAAGCAACTGACTTTATTTAACCAAGTCCTTCTTCAGTTATTCAGAATTTTTACTTCTCAGAAAGACGTTTTACTGCTCTTACTTTCTACTGATAAACGTATGTAATAAAATTTAATATTTTATACAATTTGAAAAAGGAAGAGTATGAAAAATCCTTTATTTTCTTAAACCAAAAAAAAAGCAGCAAAACTAGGTGGGAGAGCACTTTTCCTGAATGGTTTCAACATGCAGTATTCTCTGAACTACAGCAGCCTTTGCAGAACTTCAATGATCTCTAATCAGTTTTTCCGAATATAGATAAATAACACTCTTACATAGCTTTTTAAAAAAGGGGGGGGGGGCTGGGGGGGGAGGATTTAAACCTCCCGAGCTGTTCTGTACAAACACAAAGCATGCCCTGTAACTCCCACAAATCGGAAGAGATCTCTGGAAGCGTGGAAAGGCTTGTTTCGTGCATCCGTACCCAAAGCAGCAGTGTCACGTAACAGACAGCTTCCCACGGCCAACCAGGCTGGCGCAGCCGCGCGTACTACGCGGCATCTGGGCACGCCGAGGCATTGGCTCCTCTCTGGGGAGTGGAAGGGGCTCAGTTATTAATGACCGCTGAGCAGGCAGCACCATGTCAGTGTGACAACCGAGCGGGTGAACGATGCACCACTAACCACCATGGAAACAAGGAGAAATAAGAAGAGCTAGCGAGCATATCTTTCTCTCTCCCCCCTCCTCCCTCTCCACTGGATTGCGAGCCTCAGCCAGCCAGGCAGCAACAGCGCTCTGGCAAACGTAAGGGATCTCAGCTGGTAGCACAGAGAGTCTCTCATGTTGTAAGATACCAATAGATACATCTTTGTATTATACACCGTCAGACACATGCACGCACACCGACTCTCACACACACAGACATGTATGTACATCTATTCAGACTCTGGCTTTAATACAAGTATGTGGCTACCTGAACTAAGGAATCAAAATGACCGAGATGCAAGAACTCCTCCAGCTCTGAAACTACTCTTATCATAGGGTAAGTTCCTCTTTATTTTCAGTTTTATCCTGACTTTTAATGTGTAAACTCTTTCCCCTTTCTTCTTTTCAAAAAGTTATTTTACTAGTGTATGTTCACGTTTTACTTTCTGAACGGAAATGCAAATGCAATTTGCTTTTTGTGCCAGAGATAATCTAAACATGCTTGCAAGAGTATCAGGTTTGTGCATTTGTTAGCTTTAAATAACACCGAAGGATAAAGAATTATAATGGGAGAATGTTTCCCCTGATGTTTCAGATGCAAAATCAAATTACACAGTTGCTCTGTGTTTTGAAACCAATAAAACAAGATACAGGACAGCCTCCTTTCTTCTCTCCAGTGCTAGGATTAAGGGAAATGCTGTTTATGTCAGGACCTAAAAACCACTGAGCAGCGAGGCTGAATGAGCATATCACAAACAGTTATTGAATTTCTGCCAGGCTACATCTTAAGGACTGTGGCAAATGACTTCGCTTAAAAACATCCCCTTTCCAGTCAGAAGGGACAGTGTGAATGCCTGATTACTGATGCAGCTGGAACAGACGCGTTAGGTAAAAAGGATTGCATTAAGCAGAAGAGTTCTAATCTTCTTTGGTAATTAACAGGATCACAGCAGGGTGCCTCTAAAGTATATTTTCATGTAAGGAGACTGTTCAAATCCATCACTATAAAAGCTTTGCCTGTTTTAGTACAGGAAGGCTCAGAACTGTTTGTCTTTTGCTTTCCATGTCTTTGTTTTCACATGTCTAGCTGGAGTTTTTGCCTAGCAGTGCTGTGAGAAAGAGAAGAATCCAACATAGGGGGAGGAAGGGGGCAGTAAATGCAGTGGGCTAAAAAAAAGATAGTGAATTTCTATGTAACCAATTTAATCTACATAAAATTCCATACTAGCATTACTGTTGCCTACTGTGTTTGTGTTTATGCATGTCTATGTAATTTCTTGCATGCAGTATAAGAGTACCTCAGTATCCCTTCAGATGAAAACACGTTCACTAAAGTCCATCAGCATGGATATGTGATTCATGCACCAGTGAAAGAGAGAGATTTTACTTTAAACCACGAAAAAGACAGGTTAGCTATCTAATGCATGCTTCAAAGTGAAAAAACACAACCTAAATCTTCCTGCATGTTTTTGTTTGCTTTTTAGAATACTATGTCTGTATTACAAACAGCTCAGTATTTAGATCTCTCCCCACCTCCTCACTCCTGTACACCTTGGAGAACACCATAAAGAACCTGTTCCTTTGCAGCAATGCAATTATTTGCTCGTAATTTTAGAGTTACTGTGTTTTGAGAAACAAACATTGTGAAACAACCATCAACAGATAGCCAATGGCTGTAAGCCTGCCACCTTTCCATAAATGTCAGGAAACGGGTAGCTTAACAATATGTATGGTAAGAAGTCAATTAATTCAGGCGACCTTTGTAAACGGTGACAATAAAGCAGCTCTGACAATATGCCACAGCATTCGATATTCCCTCTGGAAAATGAATGAGCTTAAGAAGAGGTTTCCTTTTCAGAGTACAAAATGAAAGGTATTGAAGCATTAGCTCCTGCTATTGGCAAGCTTGCTTCCTCTGTTTCAGATGGTCTATGAAATCTGGTTAAAGCAAGCTGGCTTATTTTATTACACGAACCACAATCTCTCATTCAATCAACTAAATGTCCTGTTTTCGCCCACACTGCATGTGCATTTCAGTTGTTAAACCAAGAATTTCAAGCTACTGGTTTGGATTTTTACTGAATGTGCCATACAATAAGGGGAGAAAACCTGATTCTGATCTCTTCATTCTATATGCAAAGGGTTACTCTGATGAAACTTTTTCTATCATATACCACAGTACGTGCTCTGCTTTTCTGAATCATTATCCTCACTCATTCTTAATGCAAAAATGAAGTAAATATTAGTAACTTTATACTAATGCATATTGGGTTTTGCCACATATACTCTAATGTGCTACTTTAAAATATCATATAGATGCGCCAAAGAGTTTCAGAAAATGTGGTCATTCCAATCATACATGTACAGAGAAAACATGCTGTAGATGCATCGTCTGAGTACACAGCGTAGACATTCTTAACCAGTAAACCAGTCAAAACCTATGGTGACTGTATTTTGGTTAATACTCCCTCAAAGCTCCTGCAATAATGTTGTAGTGTCAGACAATGACTGGCTGATGTTGTTATGGCAACCCGAGGTACCGCCTTTCAGGGTGGCAGGTCTGAGCATGACATCACAGCATGCCTGTTTGGAGTGCCTAGAAGTAGGTGAGTATTCCTCTTTCGCACCAGAATTAGACCACATCAACTAGGCAACGTTGCTACCTGTAATGCAGATCAAAAATAGGATGTATAACCTTTGTTAACTGATCAAGAATGAGCAGCCTATGAAATACTCATGTTCTGCAAATCACTTGTGATCACTTGTCCCTTGACACTAGAGGACAAAATTAAGTGTTTGCAAGTGAGAGCAAACCATTTAGCAGTGTTGAAGACACTTTCTTCGACTCTTACTCCTAATCTGTATTACATCAGTACTGATTCTAGAAGCAAACCAAAAGCTCTGCTGTTTGGTGACAAGCACTCTAACTTTAAATGTCTGGTGTTCAATAGCCGAATTTTAGAGCATCTAAAGCAACAGAAGAAGATAAACAGTAAAAAACAAAGAGTTTTTGAAGACAAGCTCTATCTTACTTCTGGAAAAAAAGTCACCACAGAGAAACAATGAAAACCTTTTTGAACGATAGGTGTATGTTTTTAGTGAGTTATGGTGCATCACTGTTTTCATTAATTCATATATCCTTCATTCAGATAGTATTAAAAGTTGATGGAAAACTCTTGAGAGAGACATTGCCAGAAACAGTGTCTTAGTAAACCCTTCCACTTTAAATTTCACAAACTGACAATTAAAACCTAATTTCACACATAGTGCTCAAGGAACTATTTTCTGAAGACCAAAAAACGGGCATCTTCTAAAACACGAATTTTGATATTTTTTTTTTTAACATACTAAGTCTTCAAGCCCTCATACTACTTGAAAGATAATATTAATTCTCATTCTAACAATACAACAAGCAATTAAAATTCTTAACTTTACTGAAGGGAAAATGCCAGTAAAATTTGAGAAGAAATAGTAGTGACAGATGTCATTAGAAAGGTCATTAAACACATTAGTATTAAGAGAAAAATCAATACTTCTCATTACAACTGTAATGTAACTGTAAAAATAAATTACTGTGCCTTTTACTTATTCAACTGACCAGTCCATAAACTGTTAAATGCCATTATTGTGAATTGACATTGTTCATAAAGAACTTTCGTTAATATTCTTGATGCCAAAAACTTTATTTAAACAAACACTATGATCTTCAGTGTTACACACAAAATCTATAATGATGTCATCAATGCTTCCACAATAAATTAATATCCTCAGCTGTCTTGAACCAATAAAGTGTTATTAGCGCAGCACATGGAGCTATACGTATCTGTGCCAGAGAAATATTCAATATGGATGTCAATCAGTTTATTCCTCTTTGGGTTCTTTGCGGAGTAGCCACCTGGTGAGAAAGAGCATTTTCAGGAGGGCAAAATACAAACTACTTTCACAATTTCACTTGATCCAATTACCCTCTCCTGACAGGATTTCCTGTTCTTTATACGTGGAAGATGGTGCTATATAATGAATCAACCATAATAAAAAGAATAGCAAAGAAATAAAAAAAGATAGACAACATGTGCATGTTTTCTTCTCTCAATATTTAAAGACATGTTATAGTCATACGAGCCAAAGGAAACATCATTTGATAAACAGGACTGTACTTATCAAGCTCATTGACTTCTCTTTTATGATTTCTTAGCTTTAATTTACAAACTGCTTGGAAGAACAAGCTACAGATATGCTCTCACTCCTAGCATTCCCAAACCTGCTCACTGGTTTTCTGCAAAGCACAAACAACCTCAAAGAAATTAAAATGAAGGGAAAGTTTAATTTCATAAACATAAATTTATACAGTGTATCCTTGAAACAATTATCCTTCTTTAGAAACATTTCTTCTCCACAAAAGATTTATCTCAATAAAACTCGCTCTCTTCCAGCTTGCCTATTCACTGTAATTGTTTTGCCACAAACAGTAACACTCTAATTCAAAGGAAATAAGAAATACGATCTCTATATTCCCATTATTTCTATTCAGCTGCTGTATTGCTAGAATTCATTAAAATATCTGCCCCAAATT
Organism: Steatornis caripensis; assembly: GCA_013398225.1. Taxonomy (NCBI): domain Eukaryota; kingdom Metazoa; phylum Chordata; class Aves; order Caprimulgiformes; family Steatornithidae; genus Steatornis; species Steatornis caripensis. The sequence goes on along the minus strand of VZSC01006075.1, from coordinate 232,968 downwards.
TAATGGTAGCTTAACTCTATTGACCTCTGAATTAGAGCAGAAAAGAATTTTTGCCTCTTTTCTGCTCTCAACTCCCACAATCTCAGTCAAACTGGGAAATGCTTTTTGACAACATTGGCACAAAAGAAATCATTTAGCAGTTCTCTTTCCTGCATAAGCATCTGTATTTAAAGGTAAACAGTGCAAAGCTAAATAAAATGCTACAGGGAATATTTTTTCAAAATATCTACTGATTATTAGTATTATCTCAAGAGTCTTTTACTAGAGACTTCTTGTCATGCAAATAACAACTGCTCTGCCAGGAAATACTTTAAAGTCCCTAAATCATTTGGTATAAAAAAGGTAAAAATCTTAAGTTTAGCTGTACCAAAAATTCCCTGGACATTCAGCTACCAGTATGAAAAAAAAAAAAAAAAAGAAAAAGAAGATTGTTTACAGAATTCTCTGTCTAGGGATCAGCCAGTTTCAGAAATTGTCTGTTGAATAAATTACTGAATAATAAACCAGAATTAACATCAGGTAATAGAACATACAACGAAGTGCGAAGTTGTGCACCGAGATGTTTTTAAAATCACCAGAGAATAGCCATCATCCTGAATGAGAGAAGATGACTCTCCTAATCTTTACAAAGGCAGTGTGATGGTCAGACATTACTAGGGCTCTTCTAGTGCGGTCTTGAGAGGTTAGGGGAAACCGGGGCTGACAATCAGACTGGTTAGCTTTGTCATCAGGGTGTTAAAACAAAAAGTCATCCTTACTCGAACAGCACAAGGAATACACTCCTGACTTGGAAGGCACTTAAATAAGTGCAAATGTTTAACTTGTTTCCTGAATAAACACGAATGCCTCCTACTTCTGCTTTACAATAGTTGCACGTCTTTGCTGAAAAAGGAGATATATACGTGTCAATACATCATATTTATGTGATTTTTCTGTACCGAAAGCCCTACTAAAATTGTTCATCTTGACAGGAATAACTTTTATGCAGAAAGAGAGATTTTTCTCAAAGATTCTAGGAAGTGTCACGGTAGCTATAAATCGAAGGACTAGAGACATTCTTTTCTTCACCCCAAGCTCATTCCTGTTGCCAAATTCTCTCAAGTCCCTGAACTTCCTCTTCTCTGGAAAGCAGCTTTCTCTAGAGGTCATGTCAAGCATCAGCAAATTTTGCAGATGATGCTTAACAGTGAGCTAGTTCACAGTGTTCCTACTAAAGTGCAGAATTACCTGCTGAGTTCCCCACAACAGATGGCTCCATGTTGCAGGCCACAGAAGAAGCGGAGAGGCAGGAGAACTCGCTCCAGCGAAGGCTTACATAGGGTCTAAGCCTTCCAGAAAAACTTCTTCCTTGTGCAATAACAACTCCATACCCACTGCACAACACGAACCCACTCTTTTTCATGTGTCCCATATGGAAATCAGGCAGTGCCTTAAAAAGTCGTCCTTCCTCCACACTGCAAAAGTATGTTTCAGAAACAATACGATGAATTTCTAAAGTAAAATATTTTCTCTTATCAAATTCTAAGCAAATTTAAAAAGCATTTTGACATGAAAAAGAAAATTACAGTCAAGTGGTGCTTCATTACTAGTGTAGCTTCAGGGACATCATCTGTACAACTCCCATTTAACACCAGTTTATAACAACACAGACCTACTTAGCTTACCCTCTAAGCATAACACTACAAGTTTAGCCTATATATATTCATCGTATTACACCTTTTTGAATATTTATTTCTTTTTACACAGGACGCAGCATGTTAACTTTGAAAAAAGACAGCTGAGACCGTACAGCAGCTATTTCAGGACACTCCCAGAATACAGTAATTTTGCTACTTACTTTGTTTTAATTTGTTTGGCCAGTTACTTGCTGGTAAGCCCAAATACAAGGCTAAAAGTCTACAGCCCTTGAGAGAAACTGAATGATTAATGACCATTATACTAGTTTATAGAGGTATCCTTATGAGGTGAGAGAAGACAAAATGAGCTAATTGCAAATATAATGATCCGTAAAGCTAGAAATGTTTGTCTGAATAGCAATTTCACCCAGCATGTATAATTCAGGTAACATATTCTTCTGAATGTTACTTTGATATAGATTATCAATATTGTGTCAGACAAACACATTTTTGGTCATTTCATTTTTACTGTGCAATAAGAGACAAAATGGATATTCAGCATATTACTCTAGGGTTAGAATCTAAATTTGAAAAATACATAAGGAAAAGTAGTACTCTGGCCTCCAAGAGCGGCAGCTGAGCTCCTGAAGTCTATCTTTCCTGGGCAGAAAGAAGAGCCAGTGAATCTGTGGAACTGCAGAGCAATAGTCGTACATTTTTCACTTCCACAGACCCAAGAATAATGTGCATATTTGCACACACATCATATAAACCCTACACTCACTCTGATAGGAAGTAATCCTCTTGGATATTAGTGCAGAGAGTGATTTTACTTAAATTACTTACATGATTTACTTAAATGATAAACTTAGCTCTGTATCTCAGTGGTGTTATCTATTAAATAGTAGTTTCATTCCTGAACTATCTACCAAGATCCCATGGTTCAGAACAAGTCCTAGTACCCTTGGACCATATCCTCACCACTGCTCTCAGCAGCAGTCAGGGCAGCCACTTCATTTGTGTTCACACTGGTACAGATGCCTCCATGCCTTCAAAGCGTAATAAAAATCAAATACCAGTTTTCATTCTTTAACAAGTACACTTTCATTTTATAACACACATTCTGTTACCGTTAACCACAAAAAAAGGTGCAAAAAGTATATTAAAACAACTTGAAGATATAAGCCAAAGAAAAGCTGATCAATTACAACTCACACAATATCTGTAATTTTGCATCATTAGCCACAGATACTAAAGCATCACTTGCCTTCTCTTGCACCTCCAAAGCTGGTGATACTGCATATTGCTGGTGATTTCTGATGTGTTCAAATACCTCAGAAAAACAGGCTGGATCAAAACCATTGTGGGAGCCTCAAATGAAATTGTTATCTTTTGTTCTTTCTTGATTTTTTTGTTACGGTGTTTGTTTCTGCTTTCCCGTTAACATTGTTTTAACAGAGTTCTGTCTAAAAGTAATTATAATAGAACTATCTACTAAAAACAAACGAAAGAAACTATTACCATTAAAATTTCCATACTAGATAGAACAATCCAGAAACCTTTCACAGATGGTCCTCAGAATTGCCATCTTTGAGTGTAATTTTACTTCCATTTGCGGTAAATGGCAAAATTCCCATTGATGTCAACAGATGCAGAAGGGATTCGAAATGCTTTTTCTTTTTTTTTTTTGTGTTTTCATCATTTTTCTATCTAGAAACACAAAATTCATCATGTTGCTTCATTTCCACTCATGCCGCAAAGTAAAAGACATAAATAACTCCTTGAGAAATTTTCTTCTTGTTTAGAATAAATCTAATTATTACGCATGTTATGGTACAGCCTCTTTAGCTAAAACATGTAGATGGAGATCCAAAAGTTTTTGGAAAAACACGATTTCCAAAGAAAGGAAATCTAGCTAGCCAGTTACAAAAAACCCCTGAAATCACAGTCCATATTGCCTGGAAAAGTTGTCCAGGTAGTTTTTCAAGTGCTACATTGTGAGAGACTCTGGAAACAAACCCAGTTTTCAACTTTTGGTCAAATGGAGTTTAATTAAGCAGAATTATACCAAACATTTGGCAACTATTGTGCATTCTGTTTTGCCTGTGTGAGGAAAGAGTAATATTCAGAAACAATGAATAGCATATCACCAGCCTTGATGAGAAGTAAACCTCTTCAATATTTAATATGCACCTTACCTTGAAATATAACTCACATACATCAAAATGATGTTTCAAAATGGAAACACATGGTCCTCTCTGCAACTTTTTCCTCCTATTTGTATTTCACTTGTCTGTAGTAAACATTTTTTCATTAAGGAAACCAGTATTTACATTGTCATTTTTATCACCTCTGAGTAAATGGAGTAAGATTATGCATACTTTGTTTTTAAGAGTTGCCATGATTACTTAGTAAAGAAAAAAAAACCAAACTAAATAAATTTTGTATTCCTATGGCTATTTGCCAAATGAATAAGCAAAAGGTTTTGCCCAAATAGCATGGTCATCAAAGCTGTATTCCTGTTCCTGTCATTAGCAGCAGTAAAAGTTTAACTTAATTCTCCCAAACATTCAGAGGAGGGATGTACCATAAAACTTTCTCTTTTTATTCTTTAGTCGTAACAGTTAACTTGCAACTTAGAATTTTTTACAACTGTTCATGATTTGTATCCTATTTTCTCCAGTTTTATTCTAGACCCATGGGCCATTCTCTTCCGCATTAATGAGTTATATGTCTTGGAAAAGAAAATACACTGTGATCCTCTGACACTCAGATCTTCACATGTTTGTTGCATAAATCTATTCTCTCCAGCCTGTCAAAAAGATGTCCGACATTGGAATTTGGCTATTCTTAAAGAATGCTCAATTCCCCTATAGTTAGCATGTCTCAATAATTCTGTTCTATTCATTATCGCTACCATCATACAGGGGAATAAAAAGGAAATGATATAATGAATGAAATGAATAAAAAAAAAAAACCCACACAAAACCAAAAAAGCAGAATTATTTCATTTACATATTTTCACCTGTGCTCTCAAGCTACTAGATCAGATGTCACTGATGTTATAGAGAGAATATAGTATTTTTTACTGATTTTTTTAAAAAAAATATTTGAAAGAAATAGGCAGACTTTAACATCTGCATTAAAGGACATTAAGGACATTTTCAGTGTTAATTACAGTAACACTGGATTCTTTGTTGCTTCATTTTAATGACAGAAGTTATAGTAGTTATTCCTACATGTCCTTCTATGATTTGGTATAATTTCGAACTTCTACACTCATTATTAATTCTGTTCACAGTTACACTTAGAAGATGCTTCAGAAAGTTTTGTACTATTTATATGGCTTACCAATTAAAAATGTGCGACTGGAAAAGTATTGACTCAGAAGAGAATGCATTCTCTTGTAACTATGTATTTGCCTTAAGGGTTTTGAAAGTGGAAGTCAGAGATAGGTTTTTCAATTTATATTTAGGTAGTTACATAAAAGAACTTCCTCTAATAAAGTTTACATTTTAAAGTTGCTGATTGCCAGTGCTCCCACTGCCTTCAGAGGCTTCTCAATGCAATCCAGATCCAGGTGCCTTTTTTAAGGCATTTAAATACTGCCTTCAGTAGGTGTCATTTAACAATAAACTACAGCTAGAACAAAGAAGTAAAATTACATGCAATTTCAAAGATTTAATTGCTGAAATATTAAATTACCCATACATTCTCCAAATTCTCAAGTACATTTAGGGTCCTTGGTTACCATCTCAAATGAAGTATATAGCTCCGTATACTTGGAGTTGGCATACCTGGAGTTATGCCAACACAAGTCCTGGCCTTCTGTTCCAAACTGAAATACCTTTTGCACTTTTAAAGGTTGGAAAACTCATAAACTTTCTAGTTTTCAAGCATTATTCTTCATCACAGCCCTGAGAGTCCTCTGAGGTTTACCAAAAGTTCGCAGAAAGTAAGAAAAAATCTTTCCATTTACCACAAGGGAATGTAGATTAAGTCTTTGTAGCCTTCACTTAATTTTAGATTTTTTTTAATATATCAGTTCTTCAAACAATGTCTTGTGTTGGTATGTCATTATATCAGCCCTAGCAACACCACAGAGACATAGAAAACACTACAAAAAAAGAAGACGACAAATTGATAAAAGGTTTAGATAAACACACAACATACATGCCTGACATAAACATGGCACAGAAACGGTAATAGTCATGTTGAGATTGTAGACTACCTATCTACAACTACTCAATGGTAAGCACATAAAAGTTGTGGCATAAATCCACTATACTGCAATTCAATCTCTCATCTAGAGGTTAGCCAAACTTTCAAAAAAGTCTGAGTAAATTTTGTGGAAATCACCTACTCCATCACTAACTGAAATGTAGATCTTTAATAGAAACATTAAAGAGTAATCAATACTCAGGGCTCAGGAAAATGTTCAATTCCATAAAAAATAAATTTGCATTAGCATTGCTTAAAAATAAACCTTGCTTGGTATGCCAAAGTACAGTACAAAATCAACCATGATCTATGTGAAATGGCAAGGTCAAAGGACAAGATTAATAAATCCTGCATAGCAACCAGTAAAAAACTCCAAAGTTTGATTATACCTTCCATAAGCTGGTCTGACATAACAGCTGGCTTTGCTTTGAGCATGAGGTTAGACTAGAAACTTCCTGAGGTCCTTTCCAACTTGAGTATCCCATGCTGCTATGATCCTCTCAGTAGAGGAGCTTGCTCCTTTGTCTTAGGTAATGATCTGCAGCACCGCTATCCTCATCAGAGCCTGCTCAGATGTCTTAGTATGACCACACCGGATGACACCAATTAAGATGTTAGCAGAGCTGAAAGGTACTGTCTAACCTGTCCTGGTATGTGTTTTGAGTTTGGTCTCTGAGTTAGTGGTACGGAGTTGTAAGTTTTGAGAAAGCAGACTGTCTGATTGACTGCTAACAGCTGAAAAGGAAATAAAACTCCATTTAGTCACAAGGCAGTGTTTGCTTTGTTGTTACCTACCAAGAGAAAGGTAATTTGACTACATCCCAGCAGCATACTAAAAATTGTATAAATGCCCTCCTATCTTGTTTACAGTTTTTAAAATAACACACTATATTTATCCAGATAACAGAAAACAACTATTTTCTAGTAGGGGAGGAGAACAATTCCCTGAAACATTACCATCTTAATTTGTAATCTGTGCGTTTCTGCTCAGCCAAGTGTTCAGTGTATTCCACAGATCTGGGGCCGAATATACTGCAGTTTTATATACAGCCTTAAAAATACAGCATTAACAATCATGAATTAGAATTAGCATAATGACCACTTCATATTAAGCTCTAAACTTTGGCTCTCCCTTCATATAGTGAATATACTTAAACTGTTTCAGTCTTTACATGATATATACCTGCAACGAGTTTCATGAGGAGTGATTCTGTTGACAAATTTTTCCAGTTTGGAGCTATTATTTGTGTTGAGTTTCTCACAGTTATCTCCAATATCAAGATTCATCCAGTAATTACTTCTACCAGAGTAATTTAAGAAACATGAACCGGTCAATTAGAGTCGCCTAACATTTAGAGTACCCTTATACAGATGATTAAATGAACACCGTTTTTAGTTCTAATCTTTGAAAAAAGCCAGCAATGTGAAAGGATGACAAACTAGAAGCATGCTATAACACTATGTGCTAACTTCATTGAAGCCCTGGAGTGTAGATCTGAGCAGAAAAAGGCTGCAGGACTAAATTCCAGCAAATATGCTCTAACGTTAGAAACCCTCTTCTGCAGACAGTTTGCATTTCTGTTCTTTAGCATGAGTAAAAGTATATTTTGATAATGTTTTTTAAGAAAAATGTTTCTGGAAAACATAAATTATATTGCTGATATTAATCACTGGTATTGTATCAACTCTCTAAGTCAATATTCCAACACAAGCATACTCTAAACTCAAAAGTATTAAGTACAAAGAACTTTTAGAAGTAGCAAGCATTTCACCAAAATAATACCAACGTAGTAGTATAGACTATTGCTTAGCTATGATCTTTACGTTTGCCTGACAAAGTCTGCTTGTTGCCATTCACTGGAGTCAAGAATATTAATGTATTTCAAATCAAAATGTTAAAGATACCATATAAAATTATTTCTTCTTATAACAAGAATGCATTTCTCATTATGCAACAATTTGCAGTATTCATTACCAAACATTTTCCAAAACAAGCACAAAAAAGTTTGCTTTAATAAGAACTCCTGGTCAGGCCCTAAATTGGACTCCTGTGTGAGCAATGAAACCTCATCTTTCAAAGCGCCTGCAGACATTCATATTCAAGATAGATGCTTAATGGAATTTGACCAATAACAGGAAGTCATATTTAAGTGCACAAGACAACTTTAAAAATTCTATTTCATTTCTGCTTACAATTACCTGATAATGACACCCAGCGAACATAATCAGCACTTACAGCAACCACAGCTAGATCTTATTGACAGTAAATATAGATAGTTTGATAAGGAAAAAAACAGTTTAAGCTTAGTAGCTGAACACTTAAATTACTTCCTGAGCCATGCAAAATACAAGTGCATGGAGAGATTCAAGGTAAAAGTGGAAGCAGATCTAATTCATTGTTATGTAAATACTACAGAGGAAAACCTTAAAAACCAAATTGAGAATATGAGACCGTATACGATACTGCTTTCCACACTGACAATTTACATGTGTTTTATTCTTGGACTTTTTCTGCAAAATGCAAAAAATGGTTACCCTAGCAACTGCCACATGTTACTCAGTTTATTTCTGAGATACAGAGCAGCCTCTAACAGAATAATACTGTGCACTTTTATCAGGATCTTTAAGCAGCATAGAGAATTGGGAACTAAGTGTCACAACACGTACATGTATTTTCTCAAAGTTTTAAGATGGCATATAAAAGAAAGAGTAGTTGTATATATTTTGCATGTAACTTTTTGCAATGTCATTTTCTTTATGGCTTTATGTATAACTTGAAAACACAGATTAAGAGCTGTATGGAGAAAAATGTATACTCTGTCCAACCTGAAAGTTGCTTTCTGCATTCTCTTTTTATTACAGTTCTAGTAGACTTCTACACCAAATAAAAAAACCCTCTCAAAACTTCTTTAATGATGTAGAAGATAGCACCTTCCAAAGCATAACCATAAGGTAGATCTCCAATTCCCATCATCTGTCAAAGATTAAGGTTTAGTTCAAAGTAAGAATTAAAGCATTTCACAGTTAATCATTAATTATCTGCCCTCCCTCCCCAAATTAACTTTGTTACATGCCTAGGCCCCATATAATTTATGAGGCGATGTCTTGCAACAGTAGTACAAAACAATTAGCATGCTAAAAAGGGAGCCAAGTGAAGCTAGCTGTTAATGAGCACACCTTAAGGAAAACTGTTGTTCTTTTGCATTTTGAAGGCTGGAAAGAGCTCCCTCTGTCCACCTGAGATCCACAGCCCAGGTCCTAGAGACAGACTTTTTTCCAAGCAGTAAGCTCAGGAATCAAGCCAGGACTCATAATTTATAGTTCACAGGTCAAGCTAGGAATCTTACGCCTTTTTTCCCATCTCCTAGTGCATTTTTTTTCTCGTTTTTACATCAAAATGTTTTTGGATGGAATAGAGTAAAAGACTTCATTTAATCCTGACTCCTCATTACAAATACATGATTGTGCTCCTTCAGATAATAAAAATATTTGTAAATTTGGACTTGAAACAGAATCATCAAAATTCAAAACTCTTCGGGTTTAAATAGCATTCGTATGTTTGAAAATTCTTCCCACTAGCTATTTTCACAAGCTCTAACCAGTAAGTGCTGCTCTGCCTATTTTACTTGTCTTTGTTGATTTCTTCTATGTCATCATGTACCTTAGATAAGAATACAAAAGGAGAGGAACAGCTCAGCAGAAAAAACAGAAGCCCAGATATGGGGTTTTTTTCTGCAGTTGTCAGAGATGGGGATTTTGTAAGACCTAGGAAGAATGGCATTTGGCTAAAACTGCAAATTATAGTATTAGATTGACAAGAAAAACAAAAGCACTTGTAGAAACCCTGAACAGGTCAGAAGTTCTGACAGGTCTAGTAACATAGGAACATCTTGGATTGGGAGGGTAAACTAATAGAGGCTAATTCTGTATTTAGGCTTTGGGAAGAATTCATGCTACAAGTCCCTCAAACATTAATGAAGGCTTATGAGACGAATGTGAATTGGACTAAGAGTAACACATTAATTTCATATATACCACATATACCTATGCATGTTGGGCAGTGCAAATGCTAAAAGCAGCTGCTTCCTTTTGGAAGCACATATACTTCAAAAGATTATTACAGATATATAAAAATAAATACAATAAATTCAGATGCAATGCTATACTAGTCCAGAACCCACACACACAAATAAGTGACTAGATTTTTACAATTTAAAATAATTTACCTTTAGTCATACATAAAATAAATTATTCTTTTGATGCTTAGTTTAATCAAACTACAAAAACAGAATAGCAGGGAACATATAAACAAGAGGTTTTTTTCATTCCCTTGGGGCACAATGTAGAGTAATCAATTGTAAATTAATTGGGGAAAATTTGTTTTGCATAGCATAGAGAGGCAAAACATTAATTCAGAATCATTTGCTTGATGGCATTTCTAATATGTTATGCATGTATTCAGCCTAGTTTTTTATAGTGAGGTGCAAAACAATTGCCAAGGATGCAAGTACCAATAAACCATAACTTACATCTCTATTGAACAAGTAAAACTAGAGTGAAAACACTAGATAATCTTTAATTTCTACCAAGGCATATTCTGAGTAGTTACTTGAGTGTATCAAATCCTTCATCAATTAATGAGAATTTATAATGGTTTTATTACATTTAGGTGCACTGGGCACAGATATGCAAAGCCACTCATGACAGCACAGAGGTTGCATGTTGTACAGCCTATCTGTATGTAAGCATTCAAGTCAGCGCTAGCTCTGCATATGTTACTTACTTTGGTTCTTACATAAACTTAATACCTGCACTAAGTACACTTTCAGCAGAAAGCAATACTGTTTTTTCATGGTATAAATATATATGCGCAGAAATTGTTGTCCTTACTTTTAAACAAAATCCTGCTTGTGTTTTGTCTTGTGTTGGTATAGATAGATAAACAGATAAAATAAATATATGAAATATATGAGAGAGAGAAACAGAGAGAAAGAATTTTTTTTTTAAAGTCACTCTATGGTTAAAGTGCCCAAACACATGTCTTCAAGGGAAAGCACAAGCATGCAAAGCATTAAAAGAAAAATCTGTATAAAGATAACAAGCACTTTGCATTTTACTGGCCTTAAGAAAACGAATTTTAATTGGTGACTTACTTACTGAATATGAGATTGAATAAATGGCATTCTTGCTCTGATTGAATGTCAAGGCCGTAGACATGTTGTTTCAAAGTGAGTGAACAATAATTTGGTGTGTATAATGAACCTTCCAGACGATTTATCTGTGCAATACTTTTCTATTCTCATCAATGAAACGTCATGATCTGGTGTCTTAAATTGTAGCTTCTTTATTATGATACATTTTGGTTTAATAAAATTTCATTTTCATTTTTAACAATAGAAGCAACCTGATGCAAAACTAGCCTGATTGTGACTAGATCTCTGTTAGCAGGCAGAGAGGAAGGAGCAGTCAGAAGTCTTACTGCTTATATGGAAAAGAGTGGCTTGGATGTTTTTTTGCTTTTCATATGATAAATGAGATTTGAGAACCCCATATTCAAGTTCTTGTCCTCAAATCCACCATTTCCACAGCCAGAGGCATTCTAGGTCAATGTGGTTATCTTGGAAAGATAAGTTTTTTGTGACTCTGTAAAAGTCTAAGCTCCAGAGGCACTCTAGGTCCATGTGGTTATCTTAGAAAATGAAGATCGTCACCACACTATTCTATAATCTACGCCTAAACAGACACAATTGAGCCCTTAGGAATTAACAGACTTTTCTCAGTGGCATAAAAAGCATCTCTCAGCAGAAAAAAACGCATTGTGCACTGGACCATTCTGTTTAAGTTCCTTCCATATAAGAATTCAGAAACAGTTTACAAGTATTTCTAGAAGTATTCCTAGTATTTTTAGAACTTACGTCTATAACTCAGGAAGATAAACCTGGCAAAAAATGCAAAAAATATTTGCAAAGGTTACTGAGACATTCTCAAAAGTTCATAAGTAGTAGTTTATGAAAAGCGAGTCATTCATTTAGTAACTCCAACAGAAAGTATTACACAGAGTGAATAGTAAACTGAGAATATCAAAAACCAAATATGAAATACTGTATTTATTCAAATCGCCTAAATGAAAAAAAAGTTTTAAAAAGAACACACACTTAATTCTGTAATTCTGTGATTCATTAAAATTCTGTAATCTCTAACTGGGAAGTGAAATCTAATACATATGACAGCACACTGCAGAAAGCAGGAAACATTGATAACCCAAAGAGGCATGGAGTTTAGGCTAGAATTTGAGATCTTTCAGTTTATGTGTGATAAAAGCTGAGCTCTTGCAGCAGGCGGAAGGCACGGTAATTGCTGGTTTCACTTCTCTCTTTTGGGCCTAGAAAGGACGAGAACTCTAATTCTTACCACATGGGTCTCCAAACAGCCATTAGACAGATAGCCTTAGCCTGAGCAACAAAACAGCCCTCAAAGGACAAAGCAATGGAATTTCTTCTTTTCTTTTTTTTTTTTTCCCTGAGAAGTGCTGGAATTCACCCAGTAGAGCAGAAGTAGAATTGTTAACATCAATACAGTTTTACTTCCAACTCTGTTAGTTAACATCCAAAGGTGGTGAACAAGAGAATGACAAAATAGGGGGGAAAAAAAAGGAAAAAAAACCCTCTTTCCTCTCATCTTACTCTCCCCTGTCTGCCTCTAGCAGACAAAAGCTGTTATAATTGTTTGTACCTACAGCTTTCAGAATAAATCAACATTTTAATTTATTATAATATTATCACTTCAAATTGTACTTAGAATTCTAGCTGTCAAGGAGGAAGTTAATAAATTCCTTATAATTCCACAGCTATTTTACAAAGCTAAGCTGCAACTGATATGAAAAAATTTTTAAAAAAGAAAAATCATAGTCATGCCAAAGAGTTTGGTAACTTTTCTTACCAAATACTTTTCTGTTAAACTCTGAAGATGACTGGCAAGAAGACTATGAATGCTACTTATCAGCATCCCCCAAATCAGGACGTGCGAGGCTGGGAGATACAGATGGAGCTACCTTTAGCTGATTTCCAATCAATAAGTATTCTGAATGTATTCCAGTCACAAAATTAAATGAGACCACAATTTACATCAGCTGGATTCTAACACACGATCTGTATCCTATCTATTTCCTATGGTAAATCTCTGCAACTTTATTTTTAACTCTACTGACAACAACTACTTTATGAAGAAATACATGTGGTACTGCAGCAAGTGTCAGTGTCCCCATTAATACTGTCACACCAGACAGAAGTCAGTGAAATCTGATGATAACCATTTTGAACATACAGAAAGATACTTAATAAAGACTGTATTACAACAACTGTTACTCTAAGAGTATGTTGCCTGATACAGCCAAATAATTACCTACGTTTGTCTCGTACGTATTTGTAAAATCCATCTAAGCCTGCAACATTCTTTCTATAACATGCAGAATGGAAGCCTAACCCTTCTAAACATTAAAATATCAAGCTAGTATGTGCAGCCTCTGGAATTAAGGACTTTTTCCAGTGAAACAAATTCTGTTTAATGCTTCTTTGTTATTCTTTTTAAAAGAGAAATCAATTAAAACCATGGTGAAAAATTCTTCCAGAGTGACTTTTGTAACAAAAGTATGATAGGCTCAGTAGCAGTAAGATAGGAATGAGCCTGTTCCAAACCAATCTGCCTAAACTAATTACAAAACTAATAAAGGCTAATCATTTCAAACCTTAATAACAGCTTGAAAAATATGCTATTTCACAAGTAAGCAAATGAAGCAGAAAGATTTTTTTCACTAGAATGTGCAGATTTATCTTTCCATTAAATTTCAAGGATCATAATTGTATATAATCTACTATTTTATCTATACAGTAAAGCAAAATAAACCAAAACAAACCTTCTTATTCACCAAAAAGTTAGCGGGTTGTAAGGTTCTTTTATGCTCTGTAACAAGTTCAGAGGAGAGAAATATTACCTCTCTCTCCTTAAAAGTTCTAGAAATTGAGTCCATATATAGGAAAGTATTTGGGGGCATTCATCGGAGCCTTTCTGCTTTAACAGAAAGGAATTCTCACTTCTCTGACACAGTCACAAAGGGGAGGTCCTATAGCAATTTCTGGAAGAATTAAAACTTTAAAAATAGCCTGGAAGACCAGAAAGAGGAACAAATGAAACTCATCAAGACTCGTTCACCTTAACATATCCTAGGTTATTGGTTTGGCAGGTACACAGTATTAAAATGACATTATTCAGCCTAAGAAAAAACAACTATGAGTGTTTATCAGCTGTACATAGTTAATAGTTAACATTTTGATTTGCAAACATTAAGTAAGCAATGCCTATACTCAAAACATCCTTGGTACCTTTATTAGATCATCATCCTGAATAGCCATGATAAGGTGAGGGATAGATAATCCTGCTGGAGATACATTCAAAAGACCTGTTAACTCTCAACAAAAAACCAATCCATTTCAAAGCAGGAATTCCCTTGACAAAAAAAGGTTTGGCAATAGACCAAGCTACTTATAACACAACCTGCTCAACTGTTTGTGAAACCTTTTTGGACTGGTGCAAATCACCACATGTCCATTTTCAAAGGAATACTAAGCTTTGCTTTATCTTCATCAACATGTAACTGCAGTCTTCCATCTTTATTTCTTTCAAGGTAATGCTAGGGTTTGTAACTAAAAATCTATGTCTCCACCTGCAGTAGATTCTCTGTCTTTCATTAAAATGCTAGACTAGTGAATATCAGTTCTCTGTGTCCACGTGACTCTATAAACCACAGCGTCATTAAAAGGGATTTAGACACTCTGACTGTAAAAAGAACTCATCTCAATAGTTCTTCAGTATTTTGTTCCAAGATAGGCTTTTATTGACTAACTAAAAATGTTTTAAAAGTTGATCCTTGAAGAATAATTATTTGTAGAAAAAGAGCAACTAAACAGCAAGTTTATTTGTAAATTATCAATTATTATTCAATTATGATGTTTAGCAGCAACATGGGAAATATAATGAAACTAAAACCCAATTTTCAAGCCAAACATTTTCATGGCCTTTAGGGTATTCTTCTTACTACTTGTAATGCAAGTCTTGATCAATCCTATAAGCTTGCTCCTGAAGGACTGCCAGACAAAGCTATTCCACCTAATAACTGCTATAAGTTTCTACTCATTACTTATATAACCTTCAAATGCTACTTCATCCTCCCTGGATGTGGCTCACATTATCTCTCATGAATGACAGGAGACAGAAGACAGCATTCTGTCACCTTCAGGGAAATGTTTTTGGGACTTTTCAAGTTCTCAGCCATTCAGAAGTGTTGCCTTGCCTATTCATTAAATTCCAGAATAATCTCAGTCTTTAACCAACTAAAGTTACCAGATGGCACTGGAGATTCAGAATTGCAATTTCAGGAATACATCAGGATTGATCTCCACAACAAGTAGTGGAAACTGAACCTGAATGGTCAGGGTTTGAAAACACGGGACTTAGAACACTCTTCATGTTCTGCACTCCC
Source organism: Steatornis caripensis (assembly GCA_013398225.1). Classification (NCBI taxonomy): domain Eukaryota; kingdom Metazoa; phylum Chordata; class Aves; order Caprimulgiformes; family Steatornithidae; genus Steatornis; species Steatornis caripensis. Next base: position 217,596 of record VZSC01006075.1, on the reverse strand, counting down.
TGTTCCAAATGATAAATGTTAAATCTGGATTTACTTTAAAAATTTGCATTTCCCACATATAATAGGATACCATGATAAGGACAGTTTAAAGCATATTAACGTAAGCTTAACAACTGGTATGGATTTTGAACTTCGAATGCTTTCCATGCTTTGTTTTCTTTGTATTAAGAATGTTAAAGCAATTTGAGGTGACATTTCTGTGCTCATTAACAGAAGACACAGAGTCATTTGCAAGGAGACAGACAGGTGGTTTATAACTTCCATCTTTATAATATTGAACAAGGTGACAACTATTGCCTGAAGGAAGGATAATTATACTACAAGAGAACTTAAACTACATATGCAGTTCACATTTATAAGAACTGGTAGAAAAAGCCACACATCAAAGCTAAATTATCCTCATTTACCTGTTTAAATTGTGGTTAACCAAATTAATCCCCAATGCACATTTACTGGTACTGGTTTGTGTATTGCATCAGCTAACTCTATCAAGTGAATTGGCTAGTGGACTTCAAAAGTATCTGCAATACCTATTACACACTACTGCAAGAAAATAGATCTACTTACATTTTTAGACAATCACCTTTCACCGGCGTCTCTTTTTTGAGATGGTGGATCAAATGCTCTTAAGATACTGCTTGCCTGGTTTTAACATACCAACGGAGGAAGGACCAGTTAAGAGGTAATCAATCGACCCTTCCATATGTCAGAGAGTTGATATGTGTCCTGACGTCCCTCTGCTTTAAACTCTTCCATGTGTACTTTTCTTCTCTGAACTACAGCAACATGTATAGCTTTAAATATTGCATATTACAGGGATGACTTTCAAGGAACTCAGGCAACTTTGGTATCCCAACTGCTTTTGTTTCTTGTGAAGAACAGTGGAAAATTCTAAAACCCGAAGAGCAATTTCTGAGAAGGTTATTGAAATATCCATATCCCTCAAAAAAATAAAATTAAAAAAAGACAGCATTGTATCTTTCTGTTTCTACTTTCTTCTATTAATTTATGGGATGCACTGTGGAACTCATGGAATGTATCCAGAAATCTCCGCATTTTCTTCAAATGCTTCACAATCATTTACACAAAGTGACACAAAGTGTTCTTCCATTATATTTGCCTATGGTTTTTCTACATATATGCCTAATTATTTTCCATATATGCTAGCATATGTTTTCCATTACTTCTAGTTAGTTTCCATACATACTCCTAGTTAACTGGAGAGAACAGTTTATTAATTCAATGAAAATCAGCAGTAATATGATGGGACAATTTCTGATAATATTTTTCAGAACTAGAATAATGTTTTTGCAATTAAATCTTCATGCAGCCCTTCTTAGTTGACATATTTTCTCAAAATTATGATGTACATACATGGAGAGAAACAGCTCCAGGTTTTTAATACATATAACTACTCCTTATCTACCTCTAAACAGTGTATCACTGTACTCAATATTTGTACAAACAACCAACAGCTATTTCTCCTCCGTAGTCAACAAATCTAAAATTGTTTTACAGAGGAAGCAGTATTCTTTTTCCTAGTTTCCTTTCACAAAGATTTATTCTCATTTTCCTCATACTAATGGATTCCGCCCTAATTCCAATTTATTTTACTGAACCTGAGTGACTAGAACCATATACAGACAGCATTTCATGAGAGTTCTTACCTGTCCCTGATAAAGGAAACTAATGGGTTTGGGTATTCTCATGCCAGTGGTCCTCCTATGAGTAAGCAAGCATACCACTTCTTTCTCCTTACTTCTGATATCCCCCCTGATCTCTTCCACCTTGGAAGCAGAAATTACTCCTAGACTCTGAAAGCATAATTCATCATTTCACACTACTGAAATGTCACACTGTTGAAATATCTCTTTCTTCACTTATTCAAGTTGTTTTACTGCTAGAAGAGAGAACCATGCCATTGTCTGAAAGCAGAAAGGCTGAAGTCAAACTTAAAAATAAATGTCTTATAATAAAAAAGCAGGTTGCTTTGACTTAACATTATTACAAAATCATGCCTAATCCATCTTTGGAAGGACAAACTGGAAGGACAATTTGAAATGGTTCACCTACCCCACTTCAACACCAGTGATGAACAAAACTGTTCATTCTGTCATTCCATAATCACCACTAATATGATCTTTTCTGTACCTTAATTCAAACTTATTTTTTATTCCATCTGAAGAGCCGTTTTCCCATAGCAAGATTAATTTCATTGCACAAATGCATCTGTGCATCTCTAACATTCTTATCGTAATACATAAGGTAGTGTTCCTATGTGTCTTTATACATGCACCTACAGCAGATATGTCTATGCCTAGTCTTTGAATCATAAGTAGGAATCACAACAAAATGCAAGAGAAATTATGCTTGTCAAGGAAAATCTAGGGCAAGCTTTGAGTACAGTGATCACAATCTGGTTGATTGACTTGAATACTTGAACAGTAAATACTGGTCAAAATTCTCTGGGAGATCAGAACATTAATTTTAACACTGCTGTCAGATTTGGCATCCAAAATGCAGAAAGGTGATGTACAAGGATGATAGATGCTAGAGAGCTAAGAGAGAAATACAAAATCAAGATGTGGCTATATCATGTAAATTTGATAATCAAAATAATCCTGTTCAGTGACATGCTAATAGCCAAATCATCTAACATTAAGGGATTGAGTGAATTTTTCACTCGGGCAAAATAATAAAAATATTTTAAAATAATAGGAAACACTAGAAGGATTGTACTCTGGGAAAAAATGAGTGGGGAAGGTGGCTATGAATCTATACATACTGGAGAGGTACAATGGGTTAAATAAATTTGCAATTTTGAAAGGAAAAGAAAAACATTAGAAAGAGGATTCAGTTACTGTTCCAGGAACTATATAGTAGAAGGGATACTGTACTTAAGTATAAGTGCTGCTGTTTATTTATCTTGTATTTATCTTGTTTCTTCTGGCCTTATTTTTAAAAGCAAATCATAAACAGAAAATAAGATCAGCATTTTAATGTATTCACTTCTGGGGAAATAAGAAATGAACCATGATAATCCTATAGTGTGGATTAGAGTTGATGAAATGGTCATAAAAGCACAAAAAAGCAGTCATTTCAGGTCTGAAAATAATGTTAGTTTTGCAAATTGCATAAAAAAACCTTAACAAGTAATGTTATTAATGAGATGCTCAGCTGAGCAAAACCTGTAATTAAAACTAAATACAAATCAAAATACTTTCTGAAATCAGAAATGACAGTATCTCTATCAGCTGGTAATTTATGAGTATGCATAAATCACTCCAACTGATATAAAACACAGCAGAATACAGAACCTTTCTTTCCTAATCTTTACAATAATATTCTGGTTTATGCATTGTCAACTTTTGCATCCTGAAATTGTTTTTTCAGCAATCCATTTCTCTACACTGCCTCAAGCAAGATTTTTTAAAAAATATCCATTTCTGTTGAGCAATACCTGATTCCCTAGGTGGCTCAGAATGAAAGTAATCACCCAAAACATTCACAATTATAAAGTTAAAGCAATTCAGCCTAATTTGGCAGGAAAATTCATGACACAGAAATATTGTCTCGTCTACTACTGGCACCTCAAAAATAAATTATTTCTGGTTTTTAGTAAGGAATTTATGCTTACTGTAATGATAAGCAGTACTTTTTTTCCCTTCACGGGTCTCAAACCTCATTCCATGTAGTACATTCTAAGTATACATCAAATATTGGCCGGGATTACAGCAGGATGTCCCTGATATAAGTGCATTCATTAAGCCCTTTTATATCTTTAGATTAGTACAGTTGATAATCAATACAGTGCACACTGGAAATGATATTTTTTTAAATTATTGTAAGGGCATTTACCTTACATGAACATTTCCCAGAACAAACCATAAATAAAACCAAAAACTAAAAGGTGAATTCACTAAACATTAGGAGTCTGCCATTAAAGACTGATGATTTAAATGAATTTAAGGCTTTCAAGTCTAAATCTTTGCTATTGAAAAGAGATAGAATAAAAATTGTAACTCCCAAAATTATCATATTTATTATGCTAATTTTACTACAGTGACATTTTTCCCATGATAAATCAAAAAAAGATAAATTAATAAATTCCCAAGGAAAATATTATGTGCCAAGTACCACCTTTCTCTGTCTTTATTACAACTACCTGAACACACCTATTTCTATGTTTTAGGCAGGTTTAATATTTACATTTTAAGAGCCACATTTCAAAAAAAACCCACAAAAAACCACAAAATGCACATTTTGCCAATATCTCTGCTGGATTTTGGCTAGGCTTTTTACTAGTCAACTGTACTATAGACCCCCAGAATCGTATGGTAGCTTTCTAGAAAATCAAGCCAAAACTGATCTCACTCATCTTTAGTTCTGGCCATCTGCTTGAAGCATCTGGTAACTGGGTACGTTCACCCACATTCAGAACGTGACTGCTCTCTTGCCAACTATGTGCCTAGGTAACTGCCAATATGTGCTTTTCCACTAATAACATGACAACTGTCAAAAAGAAGTTGAACATGTACGAATAAATCAAAATTAAACTAACATATTATTTTCCCAAATTACAGCAGTAATTTCTTGACATAATTGCTTGATAATGGCAACCATAAATGAGTGACTGACTTACACGGTGAAACCTTTCTAAGGCTAAGAACTATAACAAGAATGCCAAAGATCTAAGTACTTTTAAAAGTTGTTTTTAACATTTAATCCTTGCTATTTTCTCTGACAACTAGAAAATATATATGTGCAGTTATTATTTAAGAAAAAATCAAAACAAGTAATACTAGCAATGAGTTAAATTTTTAGATAAAAACATCAGAATTATACATTCAATATCTGATTTTAGAAGAAGAAATAAAATAAATCAGTTCAGATTCTTTTCAAAGTTTCTTTTACAATTAACCTAAGTATGTAAAAATATTAGATGCAGTCTAACTGCCACACATTACAAATATTGCAAGAGGATTTGGAATGCCATACTAGAAATTAGAACAGAAATGACAGATTAGAATACAAATGGTAAAGAAATGTGCAACTTCCACTGAAATTTGTTTTCTTGTCATGCAAATATAATTTTCTAACATCTCTGCTCACTCAAAAAGAATACTTAAAAATTATTTTGTGCATTTCATAGTAGGAGAAGAAATAAAAAGGTAACTGTAATTACTGAAATGATTAATTTCTTCACCAAGTATCATCAAACAAACTTTTCATATTCTTTTGCTATGATATTTGTGAAAAGGTCAGATGTATTCAATTGCCATTAAAAGTTAAAAGTACATGAGAGAGATCTACAGACAGAAAATCTAAAATCAAAGCCTGGAAATTTAAGCCAGGATCACGATAATAAACTGCGAGACTATGGTTAGATGAAAAGAATAAACCCAAGGATATTTGGAGATGTCATAGTGACTTGGTTTTTTTCTTTGCCCTGTCTGAATCATCAGCTGCCCCTCTTTTTGTATTCAAATTTTAAGTTCCATGGAGTAAAGCTCACAGTTTTGTTTTGCAGCAAATTAGCACACAAGATGGCGTGGTCTTTATCCACCACTATGGCTCCAACAAACAAGGCTGCTGCTGCTGCCACCAGATTAATAATACTATCAAAATTACATACTATTTCTATTAAGTGCTATGATTATGATTGACAAACACCTTACTTCACATGCAGGTGGTCCCACAGCTATCTACCATTCCATGGTCAGCCATGGCAATCCTGTTTAAAATAGGTTAGGAAGCAAGCGCTTTATCTTTTCCATCCTCCCATTTTTAAAAGAAGTTTTTACCAAATGTTCATTTGAGTCCATTTATAAGTTATTCTAAATTAGCATATGTAAAAGGTTATCACGTACCATATGTAAATATTCCTGTGGCTTCCATTTTACTTTTTTGCTTTCATTACACCTATTTTAAATATTGCATTTTCAAAGCTTTACTATTTATTATATTGCAACGTTTTCCAAAATACTGTAATGTAATTTTTGATTGATACAAGTAAAGAAGAAGATACAGTAAACAAGAGCACAAGGATAGTAGACCACACTCAGTTAGTGAAAGAGACAGGCTAAATCTCATGTAACTCTACCTGATCATAATGTTTTCTGAATCTATCTTTATATGTAAAGTAACCTCAAAGTACATGATGTCTATGGATATAAAGAAATTTTAATGATGTATAAAATCTTGTCATTCTTATCTTGTAATGGTCTATGGTATGAGAATTTGTCCTGGTTTTCAGTCATATTAAACATTTTAAGCTTGTGGCTCTCCCGTAGGCAAATTTATTCCAAGTAAGGAAAAAAAAACAAAAGGAGGCGTAACAAGTTCACAAAATAAATATAAACATGTATGCTGAAATAATTATTCAGAGACTGCAAACTGCTTCTACAGTTAAACACGAGTAGCTTTGCCATTTCCTTTACATCTTGCACTTACTGCTATTCAGGGCCAGCTTGAAGTTCTAAAAATCAATCAATAGAAAAAAAGTAAAGTAGACTTCAAAAATTAGTCAACATCCCAACAGGAAGCCCTAGTCAAATTTTTCAAACATATCCAGATATTTCAGGTACTCACTTTTGAGGTTTTCTGGCATCTGATACTGTCAGCTGCCCAAGTTGAACACCTCAGAATTGAGTCAGAAACACACTAATTTCCAAAAAATCTTCATTCATGTTTTAATGTGAGACTATATGTTAGCTAGATGTAAGAATATAAAACATAAGAGTATATTATAGTGAACTGTTAATTTGCAAAAAGAAACAGGATTCTGTATAAAACTCTTTGCTCCAGAACGTGAAAAGAAAGCAAGACTACATACGATATCAGAAATTCTTTCCATTTTTACAAAGTCTGTATAATTCCCAGTAACTGTATCAGACCAGCTAGTCGAGCTTACTTCTAGAAAGATTTTATTTCAAGATTGGTTCTGTTATGAAAATCTATTATGTTGTCTTTCTGTGCTTTAACCTAAACTTGTACTCCTGCCTCAGTCACAAACTTCCTGTACATATTTCAACAAAAACATCCTAGTCGCATTTTCATAGAGAAAACATCCCAGGTTTTTGTGCCAATTCTTGAAATATGCCAAATAAATAACTTTTGCATATTTTTATCAATCGTGCTGTAACAAGAAATTTCTCAAGGAAACATTTTCTTATAAATTTTGATGATATAACTAACAAGGAAGAATTGCCTTATAAAATTGTCAGAAAGATATTAAATGTTCAAACTTAAGTCTGTATATTTCCACAACTAACACTTGAAAAAAAATGAAAAAAAAAAAAAACAAACAAAACCATAAGAGCTGTAACTACAATCAGGCGAGGTATGAAATGTTCCATGCCTGATTTTTGGTTAGTGACATTTCCAGATTTCTGTCCCTAGAACTGCTCAAAGTGGTTATAATGACAAAAATTGAGAAGTGGCTCATTCACTTGACGTGTTTGAAAGGTAGCTTTGTATGAACAGCTGTGTTTTCAAAATGCTTGCCACCTCTAAATTGGTCCTTGTAAAGTGAACTGTTTGCCTTATTGCCAGCAGGGCACATTGCAGTGTAGCTGCCACATTTTTAGTTTTTATCACTGTCTCTCTAACTGCTGAAGTGGAAAAGAAAGATTGCCAAAACCTGACGTGTTTCTTTTCCTTTCTACCCACTCCGACTTGGTTCTTAGCTGTCTGTTGCTCCAGTGATGAGAAACGTTGCTCAGTTTATTCATTCCCTGAATGTCTTTTCCAGCTCAAATAATGGCGATACCCTCTCGTAAACCAAGGCTCCAGCTGTCAATAGCAGTAAATGAAACAAACCTAATTAAGACATACCAATCATTGTCTACACAAGAGATAATTAGGCTGCAAAAAGTCACACACATCAGGGTGAATTCTTCTAAGAGCAAGAGATAATACCTTAAAAACAAGAGGCACCACCATATTTAGTAAGACAGTAAATACGGATTGCAATAGGCACGGACTTCCAGAAGAAATTAAATAAACAGTCCACAAAGATTTAAATAGTTTTAGGACGGAAGTTCTAGTACAGGAAAACAGCAATAAAAATACTGAATAACATTATTAATAAGCAATACTAACTCTTTAGATGCAGACTCTATTTAGACTTCTTAATTGGAAGCAAATAGGAAGCAAACCATACCATTTTATCTGGATGAGGAAATATACGTACAATCAGAGTGCACATAAAGATTTATAAATTCAGCTGAGTAAAGAGTTACATTAAAATCTCCAAAACTACAATGCAAAGCTCCTGCTGTGGCTTGTGTGAAAACACTCATCCCACAGCTCAGCTTACTGGTGATAATTTGCTGCTAAGCCTCATCTCTACAAGCTTTTCTATTGTGCACCATAGTAGGTACAAGTTTTAAGGATTGCTTGCATCACATAAAAAAACCTTGAGAAGTCACCAAAACCCACTAACAGAAGAGCTATAATAGAAATAGCATTTTTGCTTAACAGATAATGGTAACATAATTGTATTACTTGAATTAACTTTCATCTTTTAAAGAAAATATCTACTTTTGCATAGAAACCTCTGTGTATGTAAACTTTAGATACTTTAAATACTACTCAAAGGAACAGGACAAACAACGTTCACGTTCTCTTTGTCCTTCTTATTAGTAACTTTAAAACTGGATATTTGAAGTGCAAAACTTTAACATAAAACTCCAGATGGTACAAAGCACTTAGCTTTAAAGGAATCCCTTAATAAAAATTCTGAAAATCGCTATTACTAAGAGTATTTCAATTTAATCTTTGTTTAGTGTTATCAGTATGTATATACTATCATTAGTACATTAAGGAAGAAAGGCAATCAATGCATTCCCAAAGTTCAAAGTATCACAAAGTTAAATGCTTATTTTCCAATGCAAACATTTATCTCTGTGATGCTACATTCTTCAAGGAAATTGAACTTCAATTACAGTTTATAGAGTTGAGTGTGAGATATCAATTTACATGAGATTTATTTCATTACAGTAAACTGCAACTCACTTCTCAGTTCAAAACGGTTTGTACGCACCTCGAGGTTAGACATCAATTACACGCACACATAGACACATACACATAATCAATACAACCATTTGGCATAAGCAAAGTCATACTGCATAACTTAATTCTGGGTTTTCATCTCTTCAAGTGGGATCAGAAAAGAAAAATTAACATCAGTGTTCCATGTTTTCTTACCTTCTCTGTCAACACTGTATATCAGTCACACAATAATACCATTATAAACAAAAAGACCAATAAAATTGTTTTTGCCACTCGAATGATTCTATACATTTTTTGCTGTGTATTTCACTATTTCACTTTTGCAAACTATGTCATATGATGTGTATTACAGTCATATAATTTAGTTTTAGATTGTCCTGCAAGGAGTTGGACTCAATGATCCTTATGGGTCCCTCCCAGCTTGAGAAATTCTATTCTATGATTCTATGATCTCACAAGCCACCATGGGTGTCCATAATACTCCAGAAACACTATTTTATTCCATACCTTAAATAATAGTTAATACAAAATCATTTTCATGTAAAATAATACATAGATATGACACTATTTAAAACAAAAATCTTTCTGAAGTGAAACAAAGTATTTTGGAATGATGACTGTGCAGGCTGGGAGAGAGTATGAAAATTATTCTATAATCTGTTATTCAAGGCACTCAACCCCAGTGAATATTTTATATAAGGCAGAAGCACTTTAACTGGAGAAATAAGAAAGATTTATGCTAGATTAACTGGAGAAATAAGAAAGATTTATGCTAGAACACCATATGAGCTTGAGCTGGTGGCTTATTAGCTGGAGCGTTCACCAGAAAGAGAAAGGACATCAGATTAAATCGTAAAGAAGAATTTCAACCTGGATCTCCAACCTCTTCTGTTTTGCTGCCTTTTGCGGAAAGCCCACTCTGATACATATCTGACATGAAAATGGCCACTGGTGTCCTTGTTTTGGTTTGAGAATCCCACACAAACTGAAGCATAAATTCAGGAGGAGTATAAACTCAAATCCAGGAGGATGTTTGCTCTATGTACAAGAAAATGTAACAGTTCACATGCTTAAACTGGTACAGCCTCTTAGGTACCTGGGACACACATGAAAAGTTAATCTTGGTCCACATCCTATTTTTCACAGTGGCCAATAGCGAATTTCCAGAGAGGAGAAGAAAACCAGGTCAGTTGTATGCTTATAGTTCCCCAGAATACTTTCCCATTACCACTACTGAGCAGAAGTCCCTGAGCATCATAGTGGGATCAAAATGCTGAGATTTGATAGCTGCAGTAACATTCTGCTGAATCCAAATTAATTTACTATTCGGGTAAGACTCCCAATGACCTTTCATTTATTAGAAGCTTACACTTTGTATTTGCCATGCTTACAGATACATTTTTTAATATACAATCCAAATAAAATTCCAGAAATGAATGGGACATGTGCTTTAGAAAGTGCATGAAGAACATGACTCAAAACATTTCCCACATGGCCGTCCTCCTTTTCTCCCTATGTAGTAAACTACATGTGTGCATTTGGCATAGAAGGACTTCTACCAAGATCTTTAGTAAATGGGACAGTACTCCATATACGTGTACCACCTAGCCTCCTGGTCGCAAAATTAAGAGCAAGTTATAGGTATTAACTGTCCAATGCAAATTGTTATTTTTCTGCAAGCCTCAAGTTCATCTCATTTCACAGAACAAAAGAACAGATTACATTTTTACTATTTCAGTGAGTATGTCTTTGCATTTCAGTATAAAGTGGGCCATTTGCATAAAAATGTGTTATTAATCCTCAAAACAGCAGAATGTTTTTTGTATGTTTAGCTCACACATTGTCTGTTCATTTTATTAATAGACCTACATGTTAAAATAAAATATTAAGTGTCCTTAAATGTACATAAGATAAACAGCAGCCTCAAAAACTTGCCAAATGTACTTCAAATTGGCCCAACGCTCATGTCACTCAACATGGTCCAACACCTTTCCTCTGAGCTGATACAGAATACTGATGTGGTCAATATGACCAATCCTCCTGGGCCTGGAAAGGAAACCTAAAATCCAAATCCTTGACTTCTGTAATTCTGTCTATCTATATCAGCAACACCTCAAAAGTTATTTATCAATGTCAATGAAGCATTGATCTTATCTTGCAGTTTGTAAACAATGTCACTGTGAATTTGAACACTAGAGACAAGAGGAGAAAGGGCATAAAAGTGTACAATATGACAGTCTTCTGAGACAAAGTCCATTTAAAGTTAATGCAAAGACTATATTCAGAAGCAAATGAAGCAGTTAATGTGTACTACTTCATACATTAAAACAGAAACTTTTGAATTATATGGCTTGGAACACAATGTACGCTCACTTTTTTCAACCAGAAAAAGCAAGTACATACCAAAAAAATGGAGAGGACACATTTGATGCTTCAAGATGCTAAGGCTTCAATCTTTGCTATAATTTGGGACATGAAGACAATCTGCAACCTCATAGCAAACCTCAGATTCTTGCAGAGCTACAGATCAAAGAAGCAGATTTTTTTTCTTTCTTACCACTCTAAAGACAATTTTCTGTTACTAATATTCCTTGCAACTGAAGTTATTGAAGTCAAAACAAGCAAGACAGTAATTAGCCTGAATTTGCCAAGAGGATGAGCTATTTATTATGAGGTACATATTTCTTTCTAATTATCACTTTAAAGAAAAAAAAAAAACAAGTTTTCTTCCTAAACAGCAGCTACAAAAAGAAATAGAAAATGATAAAACCTGTAAACTATCAATTTTGTATATTTCTGTATAAATATCTCACAGGCTTGCCAGAGAATGTCATCATTAGGAATGTGTATTAATCCAACCATTCCTTTTTCCTTTGATTTCACATAAATTATGTTCATTATATTTACGAACTTCATGTTCAAAAGTTAAATATTCATGCTCTGTAGAATTTTGCTCAGTGTTTACATTTTCAAAGCCAACAGAACTCAGTCTGCTTCTAGTGATAACTGAGAGAAAAAAGAAAATATTTTAAACGAGCATAAAATATGTAGAAAAATCTCACTGATTTATTTTGCTTTATACATTGTGGATCTTCATCTTCCCGTAGAGCAATGCTCCACTGGATGTATGACAAGCTACAAGTCTAAAGATGTATTACTATATTAACTTCATTTATGCTATCTGGATATCACTACAATACTCTAGGCACCAAGTCATTTTCTTTTCTTACTTGCAATAATTAACATTAGAGAGCAAAAGATGGCTAAATTAATTTATAACTTTACAGTTTCTTATACTAATTATTTCCTCTTCTTATATTTTAGGTCATCCTGTCATTCCTGCAAACACTAATCAATCATGGGATTTGAAGTTAATACTACTAAATAAATGAATTGCTTAATCTCCTATGACCATCTATACATACTTCATCTTCACAAAGCTTATCAATTTTATGTCATCAAGGACAGAGTGACCTTCATTTCCGCAAAATGCGTCTTACTACTGGACAAGTTGGTTGCAAATGTATCACTTATCCTCAGGAAGAAAGTCCTTCACCATCATCATTTGACAAGTGCAAGTGTGTGCATTATCAATTGACCAGGTCATACTGAATTCCAAAACCATAACTGTGGAATACTAAAGGGTCTGTTACTTTTCTGAACATTTGAGCTAAGATGAAGGACATGCAACTAAAAATTAATTTTCTACTTGGCCTAGTTATCACTGCACTAGTACAAGCTGTAGGAAAAAAAGTAGACTGCCCAGAGTCTTGCATATGTGAGATCAGACCATGGTTCACCCCCAGGTCTGTATATATGGAAGCTCCAACAGTGGACTGTAATGATTTAGGCCTTTTTAATTTTCCAGCCAGACTGCCTGCCGACACACAGGTTCTACTTCTACAGACTAATAATATTGAAAAAATTGAACATTCCGTAGACTTCCCAGAGAATTTAACTGGTCTAGATTTATCTCAGAACAATTTATCCTCAGTGACCAGTATTAATATTAGAAAGATACCACAGTTGCTTTCAGTGTACCTTGAAGAAAACAAACTTACTGAACTTCCTGAAGAATGTCTCTCTGGACTCCACAATTTACAAGAGCTTTATATTAATCATAACCTGCTTTCTGTGATTGCACCGGGAGCTTTCATAGGCCTCAGTAATCTTCTCAGACTTCATCTCAATTCAAATGGTCTGCAAATGATCAACAGGAAGTGGTTTGAAGCTACTCCTAATCTTGAAATTCTCATGATTGGAGAAAACCCAATAATCAGAATCGAAGACATGAACTTTAAGCCTCTTATCAATCTGCGCAGCCTAGTTTTAGCAGGCATAAATCTCACTGAAATACCAGATAATGCTTTGGTTGGCCTTGACAATTTAGAAAGCATCTCCTTTTACGACAACAGATTTGTCACAGTGCCCCACATTGCTCTTCAAAAGGCTACAAATCTTAAATTTCTGGATCTAAATAAGAATCCCATTAATAGAATACGACGAGGAGATTTTAGCAACATGCTGCACCTAAAAGAGTTAGGAATTAATAACATGCCTGAACTGATTTCTATAGATAGTCTTGCTGTTGATAATTTGCCAGACTTAAGAAAAATAGAAGCCACCAATAACCCCAGATTATCATACATTCATCCAAATGCATTCTACAGACTTCCCAAGTTGGAATCACTCATGCTCAACAGCAACGCACTGAGTGCCCTGTACCGCAGTACAATAGAATCCTTGCCTAACCTTAAAGAAGTTAGTATACACAGCAATCCCATTAGATGTGATTGTGTCATCCGCTGGATTAACATGAATAAAACGAACATTCGCTTCATGGAGCCGGAGTCCCTGTTTTGTGTAGACCCTCCTGAATTCCAAGGCCAGAATGTGAGACAGATACATTTCCGGGAAATGATGGAAATCTGTCTCCCCCTAATAGCTCCTGAAAGTTTTCCATCTACTCTGGATTTAAAAACTGGCAGCCATATTTCCTTACACTGCAGAGCAACAGCAGAACCAGAACCTGAAATCTACTGGATAACACCATCAGGACACAAACTTTTGCCTAATACTATTTCTAATAAATACTACATTCATTCCGAAGGAACACTAGACATAAGTGATGTAACACAAAAAGAAAGTGGCTTATACACATGTATAGCAACGAACTTAGTTGGGGCAGACCTAAAGTCAGTCATGATTAAAGTGGACGGATCCTTCCCTCAGGACAGCAATGGATCTTTGAATATTAAAATAAAAGACATAAAATCAAATTCTGTTTTGGTTTCATGGAAAGCAAGTTCTAAAATTCTGAAGTCCAGTGTTAGATGGACAGCTTTTCTCAAAGCTGAAAATTCTCAGGCTGCACAGAGCGCTCGAATACCATCTGATATAAAGGTATATAATCTTACACATCTAAATCCATCAACTGAATACAAAATTTGTATAGATATTCCCACTGTCTATTCACAGAATAAGAAACAATGTGTCAACGTAACCACAAAAGGACTGGACTTGGCAATGAAAGGCTATGAAAAGAACAACATAATAGGATTCCTTGCCTGGCTTGGTGCTCTTTTGGGAATCATCTCTGTGATATATATCTACAGCTGCATCTCACGAGAGATGAACTATGACGTTGGACACAGCTATCTGAGGAATTATCTGAAGAAACAATCCTTTTCACTCAATGAGCTTTATCCTCCTCTAATCAGTCTTTGGGACATAGGCAAGGAAAAAAGCACAGCAATGGAAGTAAAAGCAACTGTAATAGGTGTACCAACCAATATGTCATAAATATGTCAGTACATTACTTCATTTCTGAAATAAAAAGCACATGACCGCATTTGTGCTGATTAAAAAAGGCAACATGAAAAAGTATTTCTTTTAGGATCCAGACACCTGGGCTTTGCTGCTGTCAACAAAAGGGAGTATGTACTGACTCAACAGAAGAGAGGAATTTTAACTAACTGGTTCTAAGGGTATTCTACCAACCAAATACAATTAACTTCATTTTCTAGAACTTTCATGGGACTTTTAAGTCTGGAATACAGTGCAAGTAGCCAAGAACATTTTCTGTATTTTTTTTTAATTATTATATAAAAGTAGTGGAACTGAGCAATACCTCCTCCTGTGCTGTATTACACACACTAGCCACGAGCTTTTGCAGTGAACAGATATATTAGGATTGACACATGGTGTAATGAAATGGACAAATTCTGTAGAGTAGACACAGTGAGTATGTGAATTTTTTTTATGAGGAAAATACATTTTTGATTAAAATCAAAATAGGTTTTGGCTTCTTTGTTTCTAAAAAAAAACATTCTGGGAGCTCTTGTCTGACAATAAACAATAGTGTCTGATAAAATATTTCCTTACATATTCTCCTGTTAAAATGCCAGTCCAAGCACATAGGATATTTTGGCTGGTTTCAGGCTGTGTAACTGCAATAAACCACACAATGAATATTTTTATAAAGTACTTACCCATAATAATAACGATATGTTACACATTGCTTATTGTGGGAGGAAGAGAGAAGAAGGGTGGGAAGGACACATAAGACTGATATGAAAATAGATTGTTAGCTACTGATAACAGCAAGTGTTGAGCTGCTTAGGTATTTTCCCAGAAGCCTGAAAACTGAATGCAATCTTTAGACTCAGATAATACAAATCCAATATTTTGTCTTCAGTCAAAAGAGTAATTCAGTTATTACTAATGTCTAAACTTTAGGCTGGCCATACAGGGAACTCAGAGAGCTTGAGCAGTTTAAACTGTATTAAGGTTTTCTTGCTGGACCTGTATGCTTCTGTTCAAAAATAACTACAACTGACTAGTTTATAAAATCTCCTCAGTTTTCACAATGTAACCAGCAATAAATGACTGACAGAAACATTATTAATAGAAATGAATTGAAACAAAATGGAAAGAGAACAATAAATACCTGACTAATCATATTGAAGCTAAAGTTCTCAAGGGACTAGGGCTCGGCCCATCAGCAGCAAATGTGCACAAGAAGCTGCTGGTCAGAATGTTGATTACAAGCTAAACCCAACTCTGTTAGGATGAAAAAAGTGACTACTCCTAAGCCCAGTAGAGAAAAGACATCTGACCATTAAGATATATGATGAAAAGGTGTGGTACCTCCTGACAAAGAAAGCAACAGCAAAATTCTCACGTTATTTTGGTTCATATACATGAAAACAAATAAGAAGAACAGCAAAATTCTCATGTTATTTTGGTTCATATACATGAAAACAAATAAGAAGAATAAAGAAAAAAGTTATCTCTGAATATTGTGCTTAAGGAAGCAAATATTCACAGAATGCATAGGTAGCATGTATTACAAAGTAAAAATAGGAGTAACAAACATTTCTTGTAAGACTTTAACATTTTGTAAACTCAATATAGATTTTATGTTTCTAGACTTCGTTGAAGTAAATATTTCTGTGGAATCATTGACAGAATTTTTATAGGTAGAAAAAGAAGAGTTACTACTTCTATTTAGAAATTAACTGAAGAGTTACTTCTATTTAGACATTAACTTTTCCACTTATTTATAGTTTGCTGCATATTTTAAAAATAATATTAGTCTGTAAACACTGAAAACATGGGAAAGTAATTTTGTTTTTATGTACTTTTCAAAGTTGTTAAAGGCAGAAAGAAGAACCTGATGCTAATTTTAAACTACCAAAACTTAGGATATTCATAAAGCCGATATGTTTCACTGAAAAAGGAAGTTTACAAACCTGACGAATCGCTATAGCACGCAAACGCACATTGAAATTGAGAGGTTAAATGCTGAGATGCCATGACGTGTTTCAGCACCACGGACAGAGCTTCCGAGTCGCGCTGTTCCTCAAGAAACGGTCCCTCAAATGGGACCCATCACCAAGCAGATACTGTACTTGTCAGCAAGAACTTGTAGGTATATCTTGTATGTTTATCTTTGGAATCAAGATACATTTAGAATTTACAACTCTTAGAGATTAGAAATTAGAAACTATTTTTTTCAGGCAAACACATCTCTGCACAATGCTATAAACCACCACATGAATACAAGTCTAATGGGGAGAACTGGTAAGACTTTTTCCCCTCCCAGAATAAGTACAGAGTTCATTTACTTTATTTAAATATCTCATTAAAAGTTTTTGTTGACAGATAAAATGCACTTCTGTATAGAAAAATTCTCACACTAAACTTCCAAGAGCTGAAATGTAACTAGAAATATCTCACAAATATTTGAATATTTCTATACTTTACACCGATAGCAAATGAAAATGAACCCCACATTTCAAGAAGAAATGGATTATCCTGTTGCTAATAGTTAAGATGTAAAAAATTTCCTTTATTTTGCAAAAAAGAGAAGTATAATTGCTTTCTCTTAAAGTAGCTTTGCAATCCTCCTCTCACATGACCTTGATTAAGCCATTTTACAAGTTCATAATTTCCCTTGAGCTTTTGTTTTCAGCATACCAACAACATGCATCTTCTGTAACTAACCATCATTGAGTAATATTCTTTATTTGTGCAAATACACCCTCACTGCTATCACTCAAAAGTGAAACTTTAAGAAATACTGGGAAAATGTCCGTAAGAAGAGGGTCAAGAGCGTCTCTACAATGGCTTATGAGAACAGCCCTGAGGAGAAGGACTTGGGTGTGTTGGTTGATGAGGAACTCAACATGAGCTGGCAACGCGTGCTTGCAGCCCACACAACTGTATCCTGGGCTACATCAAAAGAAGCATGACCAGCAGGTTGAGGGAGGTGATTCTCTGCTCTCATGAGAGCAGAGAAATTCTTTGTGATGAGGGTGGTGAGACACTGAACAGGTTGCCCAGAGAAGTTGTGGATGACCCCTCCCTGGAAGTGTTCAAGGCCTGGCTGGTCGGAGCTTTGAGCAACCTGGTCTGGATGAAGGCATCCCCCTGTGGCAAAGGGGCTGGAAAGAGATCATCTTTAAGGTCCCTTCCAACCCAAACCATTCTATGATTCTATGATCACAGAATTTTTAGTGACTCAGAATAAAACACTTGTGATTTGGTGACAGTGATTAACTGATGGGGTACAAACAAGGAATACAAATGCAATGACAACAGAGATATTCCTTCAGAGAGTTCTCACTCTTACCAGAGGGTCTGCAGAAAAAAATGCTTGCAGATTTAGATTAAAACTTTGAAAAGACACACTTACTAGCACATCCAAGTTAATATCAAGATTAATTTATTCATGAACTTATGTCAACAACATTACAATTCCTCCATATTCTACTGAGAATTTAAATACCTTTAAATTGAAATTTTACATGTTTCTAACAGCAACATAAGCTTAGTGATATTTTTTGATCAAATTCTATTTACTGTAAGCACACATTAAAAGCAAAAAGCATGTTGGAGGTGAGGCCATTTAAACCCACTGAAATTAGATTTCAACATGCATATTGTTGAACTTGTTTCTTCTTTTTATTATATACACTTTTGTGTGCGTTTGTGAAGTACTTCTGTTCTATTAGCAACATATTCACCTGTCTGCAGACTTTCATTTCATTGTATCTGTATTACAGTATTTTATCTACTATACAGAAGTAGTACCTTGTAGAACACATGGCAATGCTGTGAAATGGCAGTACTGCAAACCACCTACTATCCATGTAAACAAAACAGCTTTAATATTTACACAGAGCCATAGCCATGATATTAACCTAACACATCTCTAAAAAGATTCATTATCTCTTCATGACCAAAGACACCCTTCATCATCCTCACAGAAGCTACAGGTGAGCAGTGGGATTCTGGTGTAGCTGTGCCTAAAAATGTGTAGCTGTTCCTTCCACAGATATACTACTATATAAAATTGAGGGCCCTTAGAGAGGAATAAATCCAGCTTTTAGATTTAATAGCTTAGTGTATATTTAACTTACAATACTTCACAGACATATGCCAAAAAACCTAACAATTTTTTCAGCGAAGTAGGATCTGTTAAAAAGTATAGGAAGAACTTCCTAATAGTAGTATAGTACACTTTTCAATAATCTCTTCATTTACAGGAAGATTGTTTTTTTCCATACAAGATACGGGGCTACGTTCTTTCTGTCTTTTACTAATTGGGATGTTTACTGTCTTTAATGGAGGTAGGAACTGACAACGATTTAATTTCCTCAGAAACAGAGAAAAGCATTATTACATACCTGTGTTTCCATTTATTTAATAGTTTTCTCTCAGGAATGCAATGCATTCAAAGCAGGACTTACTGATTATTCAAACCATAAAATAGTAGCTCAGAAATAGATTTACTTTATCTTGGCATTTGACAGCAAACTTCATCCTGAAACATGCTACTATGAAAGAGAGAAAGGAAATATGAGTGTTTGAGATGTCTGGCTAGGCAATATCCAGAATATAAAATTGAAAAGAATTTTTAATTCAATTTTTTAATTCAGTTACCTTACTTCTTTCTATCAGCCCCTAGACTGAAAAGTAGTGTTCTAGTCATCAGAATATTAGGCATTTACTTCTTGGTAAAATATTTACAAAAATAAATTCAAATATTCCATCAGCTAACATAGCCAAATGCTAACTTACATATGTCCATTTAAGTTTCTGTTTTAACTACAATGATGTGAAATCATAACTCCAAATAGTAGCTAAAAAGCTTAGATAAAAGGTCACAGAGTAAATGTTGATTTAAATCCTAAAAAGAAATTTCCATTCCAAAATTCAATAATAAAATTCATTCTGCTTATGTAACCTTAAGCAGCGACCTCAAGATAACTTAAAAAAGAAATGGAGATTCATCTTGTGCTAGTCAGCAATAGAAGACACACAACGATCAACAATAATCTTATTAAATATTCTTTGTTATCTGAAACCAGAAGAGACATTTCAGAAAAGAAAGTACCTATATGGTCTAGAAAATAAGTTCACATACTAGACAGTACCAGAAGAACTGAGATTTCAGAGAGAAAAAATTGAGAAGTATCACTGTCAGACTTAAGGAAGAAAACAATTCTTATTAATGGACTGAATGGATTAAAACCAGAGTGGATGTGTGGTGCTGACAAGACAAGAAACTTTACACAGCTGAAAGTGTACAGTAAGTATGACAAGTTCAGTATGAAAACTACAGAAGACATTTTGAAGGATATAGTTACATGGAACAGAGAAGACAGCCATTAAACACAAACCACTAGAGACAAACCAAGACTAACAACACACATCATGCTAAAGATGAAAAAAATGTGCTTGGAAACAGATTAACAATTGCATGTAGTTTTTGTAGAGGCAGGAAACAAGATGATTAGAACCATATCCAGAGTGAAAATTTACTGGTGTCACCTACTGAAGATCATGTGACTTCATCACAACATAGCTTACAGAAAGACATCTTGAATAAAATTGTTGGGGAAGCAATAGATACAAGTGATATTTTTAGAACACCTTTGGTTCCCGTGGGCAACAGTAGAAAGTGTTGGAATAAATTCCTAGGTAAGAAAAAAATTTGCATCATTCTGGAATATCAATTGCTTTGGTAGGTCAGTTGCCTGATGTACAAAATGTGTAATTTGAACAGCTTCCAGTTTAATACCATTGGAAATAATTGGAACCAATCTTCTCAGGAAAAGGCTAAATAGATACTCAGGGAAAATGCTAAGCTACAACAGAAGAAGAGAAGGATTATCACAGCGAGAGAAAGATTATCTAAACATTCAGTAAACATAAAATCAAGACACTGAAAACAAAAATTAACTTAGATGCCAAAGTCTATGGAGATAAAAAAAACCCAATCAAATTTCATTTACCCACATGACAACTCTAGAAGTGGACATTAAACAAGAGAATTGCAATTACTCATTTATATAGATAAATTCAATTCAAGTTATTACTGAAACTTGGCAAGATTTGCATGATTGGAATGTTAAAATATACAACCATTCCCCATCTAGTGAGAACTGTGCTTTGAAAATGAGAACCGAGCTATTCACTTAGGTTCAACAAAAATTCTGAAGGAGTTGAGTCCTCTTCAATGTTTGTATTAAGGGACAGCGTGAAAAATAATATAATGTATCAGACCAAATTCTGTCCATGATTAGCTGCACTTCAGTGTTCTGAGACAAAATGTACAAGCACCATTTGTAAATAGCATAAGCGTACAGTAGAACTAGTAATGAATAATGAAACTGACTCTATGCTACGTGACTAACTATGGTTATGTTATTGTTCTGCCTACATTAAGTAGTGTTTAATTTCTACAGCCAGGGCTTTCAAAAAGAGATATAAGGTTAAGCAAATAGGACAAAAAGTTTAAAAGACTTTTTATTTTGAACACACATTTTACCTACTTGACTGCAGTATTCTCAGAAAGATAGAAAGCTGCAGTTATAGTGAAGTGCCTTCCCATTTTCAATTTTAAAAAGGGAAGTAGATTGATCTTCAAAGAAGCCAACTGTAAAAGAAAGACTGCAAACGATCGCAAATCTGGACTATAAATAATGGACAAAACACTTTTGTCTTTGGCTGCTTAGGAAATTATGATCAATTGTCAGCGCTACCAAACATGAATGAAATAAAAACTATGACTGTGTATTTTCTATTTCCAGGAATTACAACTACAAAAATTAGTTTTTACATTTAATTAATGCCAAGAAAAGAATATAAGTATTTTTTTCATAAAAAAGGAAAGTATATTCATCTATGAAAAGTCTACATACTCTACAGATAGTTATACTACTTATTATTTGGCTAACCATTTAAATAATCTGTAAACTGTGATGACATAAACAAAGCTATAACAAGACACAAATATTCAGCTTCATTTTGAAAGCTTTTCGATGCATCCCTCCTGACTGTCAGTTGTTGCTCCAAAGCACACGTCCTCCTGTCTCTCATAGGTCTTGTCAACCCTGTATGTATATCTCCGGTACCCCAGGGCATCAAAAAAGAACTCTAGATGCTTATGTTTAGGAACACAACTACAAAAGAACAATCACATACAAAAAAAATCCATTATATTCCAAATAAAATCAGCTATTTGATGGGAAAGGATTTTTACATAAAATGTTATTTTACACTTAATGAAGATAATTCCTATTTAAAAAAAGGGGGCAGGGGAGAAAGTTCCAATGTTCTTGGAAAATCAACATTGTTTTATATGATTTTTTTTAGACATTTAGGAAGAAAACTTTCCATTTTCATTTGCGAAATTACTGTGACAGAACAAATACAATTATTTACACAACATGAATTAATAAAAAACCTGAAATGTAATGCTGATAGGAAATGTTGATATTCTTGTAGAACATTTGATATTCATTGAACCAACATTTTATGATTTTATGAAGTTCCATTGGAAAATGTCTAATTCTTTCTAAAGCTCATCCCACACAAACATTCAAGTATAATGCTCATCCTACAAAGACATTCAAGACTATAAATCAACAGCCTTAAAAGCAACCAAATCTTTTATTAAGTAATACCTCCCTTCAGATTAAGTTGAAAACTACAAATGAAATTCCTCTGGCACTTAAAAAATGATTTTAAAAACCACTCTCACTTGCTTTTTTTTTTCTCTCAGCTTCATTTATTTTTAGACTTTTCTCCCCCAAAGTCCTTTTCTTTGCCTTGATGCCAAAGCTCTGTTCCTCTTCCTTCCATGAACTCTGTGGGTTCTTTGCTTATTTCCTGCTACAATTGCTGCCATACTGTCACATCATTTCCAATACCGCCAGTAAGGACAGATGTCTGACAATTAAAAAATTATCAAGCAAACATCAGACTTGGAGGCAAAATAGTTGAATAGCAAAATATAAATATTGAAGAAAGATCTGGAATTCTTAAAGCAAATGCTGGTGTAAAACTAATCAGCTCATAAGATGAAATATCTTTCAAGGAAACAAAGCATAAAAATGTAATGACATTCAGATGAAAATAATAACAATAATATAAGAGCAAGATAAAGCTGAAAGGGCAGGCAATTTAGGCAGATGGCCTATTCCTGAGCCTAAAATAGCTGATGTTCTTTTTAACACTACAGTTTAGAAGAGTGGAAAACAACTCCATCTGCCTTACTCTTACATAGCTATTGTTCGTTATTTGTGTTGATGACAATTTCACGCTGTGCTCTAAATAGCCATAATGCTTTTGGGAATCGCAAAGCTACATGCTGTAGGTATTCAGGTGTGGAGAGCAATTTAGAATAAATGGCCAAAAGAATAAGATATTAAATATCGTAATAATTGCAGCTTCATGATCCAAGACCATTTACATTTGTATTTCTGCAACATATACCCCCCTAATTTGGAAATTTGGGATTTCCATCACAAGTTGAATACACTGATTCTCTCCTACCCATTCAAAGCATACAGTCATGCAAGACCTCAATCACAGAACAGTATTCCTATAGTAGGAATTCTCTACTAAAATAGAGAAAGGAAAGTAAGGAAAGTATATGGAAAAATACTTCCATACTGAAATAACTTCTTAGAAGAATGTAACAGCCGTGGTAAATAATTCTACTCTTCCTTCCACGAATTATCCATTTAAAAGACTACCAAGATGTACAGATTATTGAGTTCTAAGCACTACTCTGAAAACTGTGTCCTGGCTAGAGCTCAAGTGAAAACAGAAGTGCTGAGGACAGCCCTACATACAGAAAATAGTTCTCAGTGCTAAATCAAGGGTCAAGGAAGGCCATATTTCCCATCCTAGATACTGCTTTCTGCTTCCTGCTTCAAAATGCCCACACATGAGACAAAACTACTTTCCAAGCCATCATCATGAAATATACAGGTTGATTCCTTTTGACAGTCCATCTCAACTGTACTCTTTATCTCCATATGTCATGCAGGTTTACACAAATTTACACCGATTTACATAAACGCAAAGATAA
>VZSC01006075.1:182080-193604 GCA_013398225.1 Steatornis caripensis | reverse complement strand
GCAAAGATAGGATCCCTCTGTGACATTTGGCATCATATATCACCCTGAGACTGCCTGTCAGTACTTGCACAGCGTGGATTTGATCAGACAACGTCGTTGCTAGCCAGACAGACAGCTCTCAGGTTCACACAGATAAGGAAGCAAACATGAAGAGTTTGATGTTAATAGCAAGGTATTCATAGATGAACCTTTTAGTTCATACTACTGATGCAGATGAAAAGGCAAATAAGAATTGGACTCCTACAAAAGCATGTACTTATTTCACTCTCCACCACTTAAGATGACCTGAGAGATGACCTGAGAGCTAGGTGCCAGAACAAAGGTCAGTAGGGCACTAAGGGTCTCTTCTATCAATAGAAGACAGAAGACAAGGAAGAAATCAAGATGTAAAAACAAACCTATGTATGTTCTTTTTTAGGAACTAAATTCACTAAATATGGTTTCTAGTGGCATCACAACAGTGAATGAATTACATTGTTCATCTTTTTAAGCCTAGACATTACACCATGTGGATCAGTAGATCTTGGAGGACAGACGAATAAATAAGATTGTCTCTGCAAGATAAAAAAAGGAGTGAGGTATGCCCGAGCTCAGGTGTGCAACAGCATGGACAACACAAAACTGAGTAGAAAATGCTTTCAAACTAACTGAATAATTAGGAAACACAAAAACAAATCTCAAAGCTTTCCTGATAGGTAATTAGCTGTGCTTCAGAACCTTGGCAGAGAAGAGAGAACATGCTCCTTTAAAAGCAGTATAAAAGTGGGCTTTGCACTGGTCAATGAGAAACAAACCTCAAAGAGAAAAATCTAATACTAATTTTGAAAAAGCATTGATGATAGTCTTCATCTACACACATTCCTTCCAGTCCAGACCTAGATTCTATAAAGCATTTTAGCATTCACATACTACACTTTATAGGTCAAAGGGTTTACAGTTTTGTCATTTAGCATGTGAGAAAAAGTCAGATTCTTTGAGATGGCTGTTGGGAATAACATCTGAGGGCAGAATCTTGCCAGAAATTCTTTTTTTTTTTTGGTATGAAATTGTACTCTGTGACTGTTAAAATTCATAATGTCTTTTTATTTCTGTCTCTGGTCTGAATTTCATAGAATCATAGAACGGCAGGGGTTGGAAGGGACCTCTAGAGATCATCTAGTCCAACCCCAGCTAAACTTAAACATATACAGCTGAATACTTTACAGCACCAAAGAAACTGGGTTACTATCTGAAGACTACCAAAGACAGCTAAAAGACAATGCTTTGACATAATGGTGGGATGATTTTACAGGTCACAGAACCATATAACGAAAATTACCTCTTCCTATATATTCTAACATTTAAATGGAAGATAAAAGGGATACGAATCGAGTTAGAATTACCACTTTTAAATTAAGTGCAAAGTGTCCAATAACTACCCAAAATAAAACCCAATCATTTAAAGTTAGTTTCACTAGTAAAGTAACTAGTATCATCAAACTACAGGTAATCGGCTATGTCTTTCTTTACATATCAGGTAATAAAAGGACTAAATTAAATCAAATTGTTACTATCCATTAAACTCTCAGATTAATTTAATCTTACCTTAACATTTACTATACAATGGGATAGGCAAACATGTATTACTTAGGTAGCTATTTAAAAAATGCATTTTTGTCTAGTTGGTCAGACTATTGTGTAAACAGCAATACAATGATAGCGTCTGAGAAAAAATAAGTTATATAAATCCATTTTATATTACTTTGACTCAACACAATAAATGTGGCCATATGCATTTCACCAACTCACTACTGGTTTTGTGTTTATAATTGTAAGTGTTAAAGTGTTACATAATTTATTTCATAATTGCTCTGCAGGTACTTATCAGATGCCATGCCCATCCCACGCCCGTTTTCAGCAAACTAAGTGCTATATTGAATATTCATGTGCCACACAATGTATTCCAAGATACAAAACAATGCTTTCTCCTAAAATACCTGCTTGCACAAATTCAGCTATCTATACCTAAATTATATAACATATGCACACCACTATCTCAATTCCATTTCTTCTACAACCATCTAAGTGGTTTTCAGTACTCAAGCTAGGACGAACTGTATCCCCCGTGACTTCCAGAGTCTTAGTTTGACAAGTCCGGAATAGCACTGTTCACTGTCACAACAATAAATGTATATTTACATTATCATGTTCAAATCACCCTGTTGCCTTTCAGACTAACTGTTAGAGTCCAATTCAAAATTACTTCATTTTTTGCCTTCCAGGAGTTTCAACTTCTCTCACACCCTTCACTTTTCTTCCATTCATTTAGCATTAATCTACTGTTTGCTTTTACATAAAATCACAGCAACATGGGCATGCAGCCCTTCTTTTTAACTACTTTCTACTTCATTAATGCTTGATCTTTTTCCCAGTCTACTATGAAAGGTATTTCTAGAGTATCCTTCTCTATGCTTTTTGTTATAATTTTATAATTTTCAGTTACATGAAAAAAAAGAACAGAAAAAAGCTGAATTGTTCTGTGGGTTTGAGAGCAAACTTCAAGTGTAGCCAGAGGAAAATTGCAACCCTGAAAACTCTGGCGTCAGTTCCCCCACCTACTTCAGCTGTAAACTCTTCTTAAACAATATTATGTTAACTAAAATTCATTTTCTCTCTCTTGGTCTTAGGAAAGCTGATTAAAACGGAGGATGTCTACTACAGCTAGAAGAATTTTAAGTTATTTCTAGCTTGTGTAATGTCTGGATTATTAGAAACAGAAAACAGAAAGAGAATAATCTTATTATTCATTCAGGCTTTCAACAGCATATTACAATTTATAAGCACAGATCAATAAATATATTACACCAAAGCACACACACCAAAGAGAAAAGCCTCCTGCTGCCCTGAATATTGGTTGCTAAATAGTTTCAAATAAAAGAAACAAAAAACGTTGTCAAAGTTCTGCTGTTTTTTCTCTGCCACATCAAGAGGTAGATATGTGCCCACCAGTGCTTCCTCATACAGCAAAAGCATTTAAGGTGTGTAACTTCCACCGAATTTAACAGGTACTACACTCTGACCTGTTTGGGTGTTTTGGACATTACTAAGCATGTGCTTGAATCATCAAAAACCTGGCCCCGTGAATATACTATCTGAGTCACGGCTGAGTACCAGATATAACTATCTGAGTACCTAAAAAATTTTCATATTCACAGCTCTACTAAAGACAGTATAGAAGCAATGTACATCATTCATTTAATTGAAAACATTACATATATTTATAACTAAGACAAAATGGGAGAAGAACAATATTATTTATTTAAAAGGCTTAGAATAGAATACTTTGTGTAGAGCATCTGTTTCAGGAGTAAAAAATTCAATATCCATTAAAGAAATATTGGACAGTCTAGAATTTTAATTACCAACAAAGGAATGTTCTGTATGTTCGGATACTATCTAATTACAAACAAAAGTAATATGCCATACAATATATTCTAAATTACTTTATTTTAAGTTACCACAAATAATACAGGCTTCCCTCAGATTCTTACTCCTCCTGACCTAAAAAGTTTGCAAGAGTCTGCTCCTGCTATTAATCTCTAACTATCAATTAACTTCCTACAGGATTTCTTAGGCCTCAGCTTGTCTTCTTCCTCCTTTTGTCTCCTTCATTTGAAAATTTATTTTTGTTTCATTTATCTTACACGTGAAAGTTCCTTGTCTTTGTATGTCATGCAACATCATTCTCCCACTAACAGCATCTCTTCTTTTGTTTAACATTCTGGCACAGAACTCTTCTTTTCCCTTCCTAAAATTACTATTCCATCATACTGAATGTGTATAAAAGAATCTAAATTCTTCTTGCTAGAATTCTTACATTAAATATGCCAAACTGTATGTATAATGAGATGACTTTCCAGTGAGTAGGGGTTTACTTTAATCAAGAGTGTGGAAACTACCTCATAAATATTCAGAAATAGTGAGAAAGCCTAAGGAAGGGAAAAAAAATGTTTAAAACAAAAAATGGGAGATTACAAATCTTATCATACATTGCTCACAAATCAAGCGCAGACCATGTCAGCATTACAAATAAAAGTGAGGAAAAATCAGAAACTGTAGATACTGAATGGTAGGTAAGTCAATGGTAAAAAACAAATTGTAACATAGGATGACAGAAATATTTTAGAACAAACCAGAAAAGAAGTGAGCTGGAAAAATGTGGCCAAAGGTGTCAAAACTCTTAAAAGATTAAGTTTGCAACCGCATCAAAACAATAAATATAAGAAAAAAATAAGTTGAATGAACAAAGAGGTGCTACAAGTATTTTTAATGACGGTGAAGGAGAAAAGTAGGGTAGAGGGAAGGTATAGGAAAGATTGTTGAAGGTGAATTACTGAAGACACTGGGTCTAACAGCCCATCCTAGTAACACAAAAGTTAAAGCAACCAAGAGATGAGTCAGTAGTTGGAAGCAAATTTTGGACAAGAGGAAGTTAGAGTATAATCAAAAACAGAGAAAAATTAATGATAAAGAAATGAAGGACCAGCCAGGCAAAACAAGTGAGCTTGAAGATACCATGAAATTCACACATCCAGAAGTTTCAAATGAAGACAAGGCTGAACAAGAATGGGGGAGAAGGACAAGACAGCTGGAATATGTGCCTTGATTTGATCAAAATATTTAGTACAGAAAAAAGCTGCAAGAAGCCTCACCTTATAAGTATTCTGAAAATGACAGGAAACAAACATGCTTACGAGAGAAATTGTAATTTCTGTACCTTATTAGTCATAATTCACCGCATCAAGGAAAAAGTTACAATACTAATTGTAAAAAAAGGAGTACAAGAATATTTATTAGAAAGTGAAAAGAAGTAAACGCTTAAGCAATAAAGAAGATCATGCCCAGAAATTCTGGCTAAAATGAGGAAGGCAGGTACAACAGATAGCGTGATTTGGGAGTTTTCATCCAGAAGACAACTGAAAGCTGATAACCCTGTGTTACTAAGCAAAACACTTTCATAAAGAAATCTCAGAGGGAAAGAGACACTACTGTCTCTAATTAAAGACAGAGCTCAAGGTCCAGGAGCTGCTTAACAGTATCAATTATAATGCCACTAATAACTAATCAAGGTTTTTGATTTTTCTAAACATTACCAGAGCCACAGCATTTTTTATTGTTGCTTTTAAGAAGCCTCAAAATTCTTTAAAAACAATTAATTTTAATGTATTAACTCAAAAAATCAATTTAAAGGCAATAACAAAAGACACTGGAATGTATTCCAGTTTGTTCTAAATCATATCCAAAGCAAGTATATTCCACTAAAAAAGAAGCCAATCATTGTCACACAGAATAAAAGCTTTAAGAAAAAGGAAGAGCAGGAGTAGAGGGGAGAAAAAAGAAAACAAAGCCAATAAAATTAAGAGGAAAGATGGAAGACAAGAATGATTCAATTTAATATTAAGTTATATAAGGTAATATATTTAAGTTATATATGAACATACTTACTGATGTAAAAGAGTTAGAGAGAATACAGTAACAATTTTTTTAATATTTTTTTTAAAACTCGTTTTAAAACTGTTAATAAACTAACTGAAAACTCAGTGAAAACTTGGAAGTAGGAGAAACTGAATAAGCCAAGTAGGTGTCTGTATGTAAAAACAGAGATGATCTGCTGAGTCTCTGAGGATATATCTACACTTAAATATGACTCTCACATGCAATTTGGAGAGATCTGAATTAGCAAGTCCATAATGTGCTGTGCAGCACTTCAAGGCTTTTACTAGCTTGGGTCTAAGTGCATTTGAACATTATTAGTCTGACAGAAAGATCCATTACCTTAATATTACTCCCACCTGCTCTGATTAGCTTGGAAAAACCCCACATTCATATATCTAGATTGTATACATAAATGTGCTAAAATATATGGTACTAGCCATGGTAGTTTGGACAACACCACTCCACACTCAAAGGCTGGTGGTTAATGATTTGTACTCTTTAGAGAGCAGTCACCAGCAGTGTTCTTCAGAGGTCAGTTCTGGGATTTACAATGCTTAGTATCTTTATCAATGACCTGGAGGACGTGACAAAATCCCTATCAATCTGACAACACTAATGTGAAGGATGCAGTCAATATATCTGAGGACAGTGCTGCCATTTAGATGGACCTAAAAAGGCTGGAGAATTAGGCCACCAGGCTGTCATGAAATTCAGCAAGGAAACATGTTAAGTTCTGCACCTACGATGGACTAAACCCGGGATGAATACAAACCTGGGGAGCAGCTCTGCTGAAAAAGACCCGAAGGGGTCCTAAAGACAGTTTGCTAAACATCCCTGGTAGTGATGTAGGCTAACAACATAGTGGGCTGTGTTAACATGAGAGCAGCCAGTAGATTAAGTAAAATAATTATTCTGCTTTACTCAGCACTTGTTAGACAACCTCTGTAATACTGTGCCCAATTTTGGATCCTCACCCCCCTGTACAAGAAAGACATTGATCAGCTGGAGTGAGTTCAGCACAAGGCTCCCAAGCTGTCAGGGGCTGGAGCACTTGCCCTAAGAAGAGAGTCTGAGGCAGCTGGGCTTGTTCAGCCCGGAAAAAAGATGGATTGGGAGGAATAAGTAGCAGCTTTTCAGTATCTAAGAAGTGTATACTAAGAAGACAGAGCCAGGCACCTTACTGAGGTGCACAGCAGAAAAAAGAGTGACAACAACCATAAATTGAAATCGACGGGGAGTGACTTTAACCAGATATAGGAAAAATAATTAATTATAAGGAAAATAATCTTGGGAACAAGTCACACAATCATGTTACGAAATTTCAATTTTTGGAGGTTTTCAAGACTCAACTGGACAAAATCATAAGCCACGTGATTTGATTAATAGTTGAACGTGTTTTAAGCAGAAGGTTGAACTAGATGACATATCTTCCATCTTAAATAATTCTGCAGAAGAATCCCCAGAGATTATACATGCAATGTAAACTCCTAAGAGAAGCAGAAATATTTTAGCTGAAATTACTCCAAAGTTTTGATCAGGAACATCCTCATTCCTTTGTAAAGTATTCAAACAATTATTCTTGCGGAGACGCTATATTTTGGGTAGGTTGTTAGGCCTTTTAAAGGTCTATAATTTTAAAACAGTATTCATAATGTAGGCAGATATTTCCACACTTTTCAGTATGTGGCCATACTTTATTTCATATATACTTAGTCTACTATTTTGGACTAAATTCTTAGGAATTTCTTACATGCCTTTTCTCATATTCTACCATTTTCATTATGATGCTCCTTCTAAATATCTAAATGGCATGATTCTGCATAAATGTAGAGCAAAACACTGTGAAACTGAATACAATAATGTTTCCTCTTTTTTTTTTTTTTTCCAACAACTCAGACATGAATAACTAGCTATAAGCAGCATCCATTTTTCTGGAATATAAAAAATTTAGAATAAATCCATCAACATGAAAAAAAGATTCAAATTACCTTCCTCCTTCCACAAAAAGGATGGAGCTTTGATGATCCAGAAAATCTTCCCTCTTGTACTGCTAATAATTTCAAAATTTAATTTCTTTAGGGCATGGGTTTGTTCTATACCCTCAGTACTTCCATCTTAACATTTCACTCTGTCTTCAAGCTTGAAGTTTCAGTTTGATCAAGGATAAATACCTTATAAGTAAGGCAACATCCCAGACTGAATGCCTAAACATGCAGTTTTGCCACTATGATGACAGTGCCACAAAATTTAAGAACTTGGAAAAGCATGGACTTCTTTAAAACATAAAAAAACCTTCCAAAATGGTCTAGAGGAAAAATTCATCCCAATACCTTGCTCAGAGCTTTAGACAGTCCACTGAAAATGCTGTAATTATTAACAGTAAAATAGACAAGTGGAAAGAGTAGATGGAAAAAGAAAAAAAAGAATTTAAACAAGAACAAAAAATTGAGGCAGATTCCACCTATTCTTTCAGGAAAACTGCTGAATATATACATGGAAAATGCAGTAGAAATCAAGATGTTCTGTCACAAAGGATAAAGCTGATAATAAGTAGAGCTTATAAATGGATATGAGATAATACCATTGGTTAGTGGGAATAAGGAACACATTAGAAAACATATTTTCTGGTAAGCTAAACTGCAGATATATTAAGTTCTGATTATGAAGCAATCGATTAACAATCAAGTATATACATAGGAATAGAATGATAGTTATATTCAAATTACAAGCTTGCCTAGCTTGGTATCCTGTCTTCGACAACATTCAACAGAAGATGCCTAGTGAAGAGCACAGGACCAGGGTGACTTTCCATGACACTTTCCCATAATACACCCTACCATCTCCTCAAATTTCCAGACCTCAGGGACATCCTCACCCAGGAGAACTTTCACTTACTTTCATGTTTAACAGTCTTTCATGGACCCTTCTCTCATGAATTCATCTGTCCAGTTTTTTAATCTATGTAAGTGTTTAGCATTCAAAGCATCCTCCTGATGTGCCAATGAGTTCTAATGATGTTTTAATAACATGCTAAGGAGATAATTGATTTTCTGCAGCCAGATGCAATTACAGAGGCTTTTATTTTTTAGTAGACACAGAGGGGTCACAACATTTTTCCTTTTAAAGGGTCAACCTTCTCAAATATTTGGGAAAACTTACATTACAATTCTAATGCAGCCAACCTCCAAATAGGAACAGGTGGAGGAACCCTAATAAACTAATCTGTGAAAACAAAGCACACTAAATCAACACTCTTGAGTCCATTAAATAATGACTAGACTGTTCTGAAACATACCAAGGTGACTCAAGGAAAAAAAACTGTCTCCCCAAACACTTTGCAATCTAAAGGTGATTACTGCCTAAAGAGGTGTTAAGATCTATTCTGGGACAGAGAGGAAAAATAATTTGAGGATTGTGTGAAATTTGTTATGGATTGTTTTAAGCGGAAAGAGGAAAGGTAGGAGGAAAGAATCAAGTTGGATTTGGTAGGATTTGGCAGCTGAAAAACTGGACATAAACCAGTGTGCACTCACGGTCCAGAAAACCAACTTTATTCTGGGCTGCATCAAAAGAAGCATGACCAGCAGGACAAGGGGGATGATTCTTCCCCTCTAGTCTGCTCTCATGAGACCCCCACCTGGAGTACTGCATTTAGCTCTGGGACCCCCAAAGTAAGAAACCTGCTCAAGCAGGTCCAGAGGAAGGCCAAAAAAATGATCAGAGGGCTGGATATAACCGTTCTAGGGTTCTAGGGTAAGGAAAACAGAAGGAAAAAAAGGCCACTCACAAGCAAGTCAGTATCTGGTCAGTACATTTGTCTGGCCAAGTGCTGTACCTGATCGCCACAGTCTGTCTTGCCTCATTGACCTCTAGTTCTAACTATTTTCTGTGTAAGTGTGCTTTGCAGTGTGCGTGTGTATGCGCATGATCTGCTAGAGAACATCAAGCTGAACTGGCACCTCTGTTGGATGAGACATCTCAGTGCCAATCACTCAAGAGGAACTGCAGGTCTGGGGGGCCCATAGTTCCGGGGGCTAATAACTATAGGAAATTGGGGCCTGGGGCACAGTTCTGGGTGGAACAGTTGAATGTCTGAAACCCATGGGTTGTGAATGGGTTTGGATGTAAGCAATAGCAAACTCCAATCCAGTTGGACGTCCAGTTGGACGCGAAGAACAAGATCAGGCTATCCATGTTGTTCATGTTTGCGTGCTTATGCTGGTGCTGGTACAGAAACTGTTTTCTGTTTGTGTTGATCTGTGTGGCCAGTCAAGTGTGTCCACTGCATGGTGCGTGGATCTGCCTATGGGGGATGTGTGCTTAGCCTCGCCGTTGGCTGAACCCCCGGACACATAACCATAGCAACCTCACATGTATAGTGTGAGGAGAAAAGGTTCCCCCTAGGTCTTACAATGCACCAAAGTTGGCTCTAGCAGACTACAAAAAACCCTCAACTTTCCTGCATCCTGAAGCTCGTAGAATCCAGTATCTCAACACAATTTCTAAGGTTACCCTATCAATAAAAATATTTATCATAAATAATAATATCTGAGGTGATGACTGGTTTAATCTCGCAATAACTAACTATGTATGTAAACAAGTGTGCTTGTCTAATTTAAAAAATAGCTTATAGTTTAAAAATATTTCTTTACAAAACTTTACCAAACTATTTTCACATTTTCTTTCCCTTTTATGGCACAAACCAAACTCTCACTGCAACATCATAACCACAGGCAATAAGAATTGAGTAGGGGTAGGATTATTGGTTCTGACATATGCTGACAAATACTTTGACTAGTTTTCCCTAAGACTTCAAACACACTTCACCACTGAAACCACTTGCTTTTTGTCCACAGGCAAAATAACTGCCTGTTACTAACGTGAACAACCTTTGTTTCTACCTTTGAGGTCCTAATAACTATTCAACCTGACAGCACCAAGCAAGGTCAAAATCTTATCGTCTCCTGAGGAAAAACACATTTAGGAAAGCCACACCTTAATTAGTCATTATACCTTTGGTGAGAGAACATTCAAAAAAATCAACGGCTTTCATTTTATCTTCTGATATTATTGTACTCTTTCATTTAAAACAATAATTAATTACATCAATTTAAGTTTCATATCCTCTCACAAAAAGCCAATTTACTAAGTTTGACTACTAGCTGTTACTCCTGTGTTAGACTGATGTCTGCGATCTTGACATTCTCTCCTAAGCACTTGCCAAATTTTAAGCCAGTTACAGACAGTCTAAGATCTACCTTTATCCCTGTACTTGGTATTTTCTTAGCTTCCCTCAGAAACTCAATGGAAGATATTAGGTGCAGGGACTTCAGTTGTATTTAGAACACCTGTTTCTTAAAGTCTTGAGTCGTACAGGTCTCCATCACTCCTTGTTCCTCAAACTAACAAGTCAATCATGCTACAGAGGAAATAATTCCTTTCTTTTGTCAAATTGCTAATGATGGAAAAACTTGTAATACTTAAGTTTATGTTTGTACAAAATTTTCTACTTGTATATTCTCCTCCCTAGAATCTACTTTTTAATTCCATACTAAAATATCAGGCAGGTAAGTGAGTAGGAAATCTCCATCCTTTTTGCAGCTTCAGGTTCTTCCTGCTCCATGCTAGTCAGACCATCAAATGCAACTTATTTAAGTAATTTCATACTAATCATACATTTAGCTGCATCATTACCTTGATGCCTTCCTTTGATTCTGATTTCACATTCATCTCAACTGAAAACAAGCCATAATTTCCTTTTTTTCATTTAATACTATGAAAGCTTGAGACTTTGATATTATATCAAAAATAATATCTATAAAATGCACTTTAGGAAATGTCAAAGCTCTTCAAGATTTTTCATAGATCTTGATTTATTTAAACCATTAAGGAAAAATATTTAGTAATAATTTCTAATATTTTATCCTATTTACTTCATCTTTATAGAGATTTCACACTTTAATTGATTTGTAGATACTGGTAAAAAAATCCTCTTATGTAGTTAAGATGGTCAAGTTCCACTTTGAAATTATTTTCTTATTAAAAGTCA
>VZSC01006075.1:122606-179773 GCA_013398225.1 Steatornis caripensis | reverse complement strand
ACTGACTACTTTATTGCAGAATCACTATACAGACACTACTCTTACCATGAAACCAGATTATTACCTTTTGTATAACAAGGAAAATTCATGGGAATTTCCTGCTAATCAGAGTTTATCTTTTATTTTAAATCACTTTAACAAAGAAAATAATTCAAACACTTGCTAAGTACTTTATATTAATAAATAGCACACGTATTACACAGTAGATGCACTAAGAAAATACCCCCATATTTACCACCTAGTATACATTTAATTTGTTCTTGCTTTCCTCTGATGATTGGCATTTATGCCATATCAAATGTATTTTTATTAAGTCTATGTACGTTGAAGTACACACAGACTCAGATGCAGCTTCAGTTCGACAAGGGAGCTACATGGGCATAACATGTCTGTTAAGGGCCTCTTACTTTACAGTTGCATTTATCTGCACTTGATGCAATTTGGCCTGGAAAACAAGGCAGGAAGAATAAGCAAACAAAGACAGTATTTTACACCTGAGTAATTCTCCTCCTGTGTTCCAGAAGTTAAGTATACATACTGTGAAAAGAAAGACAACTTTAATCCCTACGGTATTTATAATTTTGTGACTTTTGAATTTCTTAAAGGTATCTTTGTTCTTGTGTTTCCAGAAGCAGCAATTAGCACAATTCAATTACCTTCCCTGTAGCAATCATTATTTTTTACGCTTCTCCAGAGAACATTTTTATTCATCTACTGACCAAATGAAATAGTTGCAGTTTTTAAACCCTCTCTTCCCAAGAAAATCTCTCCCTGTATTCATCGTTCTACCTGACTATATGGAAATAGTAAATGTAATGAATTCACTTAGGAACTCTTAGGGTAACTCAGCTTACTACTTCTTCTGTTCATCCGTTACTAATGAATTTTACATTCCATTAGACTGCCTATTCACCTTGGCTGTTTTTCTGGAGTTCTTCAGTCTTCCACAGTATTAACTCATTCAAATAATTTGAAATTACATATGAAATTCATCTTCTCTTCAATAGCACCATTCCTAAACAGCCCAAACATTAGAATGAGATATTAATTTCCTAGATTTCCATACTAAAAAAGGACCCCTCAACCTTACTCCTTCATTCATCTGGTCTCTCCAGTCTCATCTTAGAATTACTACCACAGTTTCTGAGTACCATCTGTACAAAATCTATAGCAATAAGGCAATTTTAACGGAGTCTGTCACATTTACTTGGGAATGCGTAAGGTGTCACTGGGTTTTGAGAAAGTCTTACTATGGCAATGAGTCTGTTTTTTTTCTCAAATAATGTCAAAATTTAGATCTACTCTGTCTCTTCCAGAAGATAAAATCTGCATTAGTTCATTTTTCTTAATTTATAGTAATCTCATGATTTTTGAAATTTCATTATGTTTTTCTATTTGAAATGGGTGTATTCATACAATTTGTGCTGGATTGCTAGCTGCATCTAGCAAAAGGCCAAATCTTGTTTATCTGCTCCAGCTAAAACTATAGTTATGCAAAGAATCTATTTTTTTTTACAAGGAAGAAAAAGGATTTCCAGTATCAACAAAACAAAAGTTTTTGACGAAGAAACAACGAATTATGACTGAAGCTATTTTGCAACAGTAAGTAACATGAAATTAATACTCTGATCGTAAACTAAAGCCATCAGTATTGTTCTGTTGTCACCGCTCTGCACAGAAAAGTATAATACAAAATAAGATGCAGTATGTCATATACTAGTGTCATGATTAGAGCAATAAATTTCAGAACTGCAAATGATGTATACATTTCTCATTGTATGGAACAGCTAAATGAGAAAAAGCATGAAGGAAATAAATCACGCATGAAATTCTCGTGAGAAAACAATCTACTTGCCTCCATAATGTATGTTATTACTAAGCAGACTAACCAATTACAGAAGCAAAAGGTGACTCCAGTTTATAGCTGTCATGTTCTGATTAAGCCAAAAATCCTTTCTAGGTGCTATTAAATCTCAACTGTAGTAGATATTTTCTAATTTAATTTCCTACAAACTTTGAATTATCAATTTTTATTATGGTCTTATATATGATTAAATTAACCTCAATATAAATATTTTAATTAAATTACTAAAATGGATGTTGTCTCAGTGGAAAAAAATAAGATTTTTTCTCTTTTGATCTAAATTTACTGGAAATGAATCACGGAATAATTTTGATAGGTAGGGACTTGTGGAGATCATCCTGCTCAAATCATTGCTAACTTCATAGTTTGATCAGGTTGCTCACGGCCTTCCCTAGGTGAACTCTGAAAAATTAATGAATTTATTGTATCACATGTCTTCTTTGAACCCTTTATTCTCATTTTCAAATTCTATCAGGCTACCTTGGACCATCAGTCATTGGACTTCCTGTAACACATCAGAGCACAACTTTTTAAATATATATTGTTCTGAAGTAAATAATTGCAAACACACTAAACTGTTAGTCACACTAATTTATTTTTCTGTGCATGGCAAAACCAGCCTCCTTCAGTTTGAAAGTATCAGAAAATTCAGAATCCATCTTACATTTTTCCAAAGTGGATTGCTAGTTGCCAATTTTCATAGTAAACAAAAAAGAATTCTTATCTGTGATGCTGAGAATATAAAAATATTATAGAGCATGGTCTAGCTTTAAAAAAACAGCTATGGATTTATTTACTTAGGTCATCAAGTGGTGAAAACTAAATAGCAATGTGGCTATTTTTATAATTATATTTTTATAATTATATTTATAATTATATTTTTATAATTTCACAATATCTCAGGGAAAGTTTTCTCTCCAAAAAGTCATTTTAACTAAATAGATTCAGCTCCAGTAGGGGTATTTTTGTTACTGAATTAGGCAACACTTCTCAGATAGCAGTAATTGAAACACTGAAACCAACATAATATTCATGTGCTCCACTTTTGCTTCATGAGTGAAGACAAGCCAGTAGTAACAAAAAAGGAAATGTTTGGGAGGGGAAATAAAACAAGCTAAATCTAAGGCATAACTTTCACATTTATAATGCCCAGGATCCAAAAGTGTTGGGAATGACTCTTCTAAAAGGCAAGACCTTCTCAAGCATAGTCAGTTCTCAACCATCCATGGGGAAAAAAAATACCCGGGAACAATCACAGAATCACAGAATGGTAGGGGTTGGAAGGGACCTCCGTAGATCATCTAGTCCAACCCCCCTGCTAAAGCAGGTGCCCCTAGAGCAGGGTGCACAGGAATGCGTCCGTGTGGGTTTTGAATATCTCCAGAGAAGGAGACTCCACAGCCTCTCTGGGCAGCCTGTTCCAGTGCTCTGTTACCCTCACAGTAAAGAAG
Source organism: Steatornis caripensis (assembly GCA_013398225.1). NCBI lineage: Eukaryota > Metazoa > Chordata > Aves > Caprimulgiformes > Steatornithidae > Steatornis > Steatornis caripensis. Next base: position 176,458 of record VZSC01006075.1, on the reverse strand, counting down.
TTCTCACGTGGAACTGCCTGTGTTCCAGTTTGTGCCCGTTGCCCCTTGTCCTGTCGCTGGGCACCACTGAAAAGAGTCTGGCCCCAATCTATAACCTAATCTGGCTAATCTGCTGAGGTTCCCCAATTGTTTGTTCTGGCTTCCTCAGCAAGAAATCTAGGCATTGAAGAGGGCAGTGAACACAACCTGCAGCGAGTATGCTGTAGGATACACAATGTACAGACATTTTGCCTTTTGACTCCATGCCAAATGAAAGCAGCCCGTTTTCAGATGCAAGCAGAACTTCTAAGTAATATGGACATGTTTTTGCAGCACTACATATAAAATAATATAGTCCCATAGTCCCACGCTGTTTGTGCATTGAATAAGTTTGGTGATTATCTACAACAGTATTAACAGATTTTAAAAGCGACATTAAGTTACTGACATAATCTAGTCTAACCTCCTACAATCACACAACTTCAGAGTTCAACTTACTGTTGAACTACAGCATATAGTTCAAATAGTTTAATTTTTTAAATTAAAAACTTAAAATATGGAGAACCTTCTGTTGCAATGTTATAATCCAGAGTTGAAAGGCCACAATAAAAGAGGGGCTGCATTTTTAGTTTAATTGATTGATGCATATGTTACAAACAAAAAATTAATGCAAATTACTGCCAAACAATGTCTGCAACTATCTGTGACTTGAAACTCAGCAAAACGTCTTATTGAATAAATTTGAAAACATAAGACGGCGTATCTTTTGAAGAAAACAAATGGAGACTTGTATCTAGGAGGGAGACTTAGAAAAAGACTAACCAAAATTTAATTTAGATTTCACTGTCTTAAAGTATTACCTCCTCATATATAAAGAACTGATTTGAGTTTTGTGTTATATCTAAGACACCACATTAAATTTTGAAAGACAATTTTCCTTTCATAGAATCATAGAATCATAGAATCATAGAATGGTAGGGGTTGGAAGGGACCTCTAGAGATCATCTAGTCCAACCCCCCTGCTAAAGCAGGTTAGCCTAGAGCAGGTTGCACAGGAATGCATCCAGGCGGGTTTTGAATATCTCCAGAGAAGGAGACTCCACAACCTCTCTGGGCAGCCTGTTCCAGTGCTCTGTTACCCTCACAGTAAAGAAGTTCCTCCTCATGTTCAGGTGGAAGAGGGATGTTTCCAGGGATGTTTTTTAATTTAGTGGGTAAGCTCATAGAAAACTTTTATTAGATAGCAGTTTTCTTGAAAGACTGACAAACAAAATCAAGGACATCCATTATCAGCAGAAATCCCCTTGCTTATTTCTGCCGGGCATTTTTCTTTTGTCTCCTCACAACTCATTTTACTTTCAAGTGCTCTTTTCATCCAAGACAACTTCATTAAACAAAAACTTGGATCAGTGAGGAGGAAGGAAAAAATATTTATACTTTAAGATAATAAAATCAACAGAAGTTTACCTCCTTATCTGATAGTAAGAATGCTAAAGGTTTGTTATATATATCTAGAAAGCAAGTGAAAGGAAAAGTAGGAAGGAGCTGTTTCTGTGCAAAATCCACACAGTTTCAGGATTCTGTCGAAGAAGATGCTTTCTCCTCTTCATTTTTCCTCTACCTGAACTGTTGGTCTTCCTCTTCAGCATTCTACACTCATTTAACTGTAAGTCTAAATTCCCTATGGGTCCATTAAGTATGTTGCTAGGCAAACAACCAGTAGCAACTGTAAAACAGAGGGTTTGGATGGGAGCCAGTTTTATAGGTCACTACACTGTAAAACTTCACATCATTAGAGAAGAAACTGGTCTTGCTAACTGCAACTATTAGGAATGGTATTCTTCCATTTCTCTAAAAAAGACAGTCATTAATAATAAGTTTTCATTAATGAGTATTTCTAAATCAGAGGCATCAATAAGTATAGTATTTTCCCTATACTAGACAAGTATAATTCTCCACTTACTGAATGTTTTCATACTATCAATCAAGTCCTTAGAAATAATACAGTCATAACCATGTTAAACAAATACAATTACCAAGTAATGGACTTCTAGCTTACTAACTTGAAGAGCACATGTAACATAACAAAGGACTTAACCATAAGCAAGCAGTATGCATTGTGTTTTATTTCTTTTCTTTATTTTAATGATAATAAATCAAAGCAGACCTATTCACACAAAATTAGCCAGCTACCACATTACCTGATTCAGGAACATGCTGTCTCTTAGACTGAAGTATTGTTTCTTTGCTGTAATGTACCATTATCTTGAAAATCAACATATAAACTCTTGAGAGCAATCCTTATATTAATTAAAACATGGAACAGTATGGGAGAATAGCAAACTGCAGAGTCCTGCTGATGTGACCACATTTCATTACCACGTAGAAGAACTGCCGCTCCAATTAGTAAATTTAGAAATAAATAAATATGGTCCCAGAAACTAGAAGATTTCTGTACCATTGTTCTTATAGACTGGAAATGCAGTACTGAAACAAAGCAGCCTGCAAAATTGAAAAATCAAGTCCGATCTACAAGAAAAAAAATGTATGGCTTGGACATATATAAGTTAAGTTTTCTTTAGCTATTATTTTGACATTGGAGCATTTCTGAGCTGAAGAAACTACATGAAGCAGAGCAAAACAAAAACATTTCCTCTGTGAAGTTTATCCATTTAGTGGAAAAAATATTTGTTAAAATATAAATTATTGGAAGTGTATGTATCATTACAAAAGAAAAGTCATTCAGAAAGCAAAGCACTCATATCAACTAGTTCTCTGAGTTTCTCTGTCCTTGCTTGTTCGTTATCAGTAACATTTTAACTTTTAGGGTAGAAGTGCACCAATAACCTCCAACCTGTATGTTTTCAGGTACAAGAAAAAGAAAAATTATTTTGAATATAAGAAATGGAAATGCATAAGCTGGAAGATTACCACTGTCAAAAGTACAGAGATTTAGGCAATGACAGCAATGCCAGGGATTTATCATCACTATCAAGTGCAGGGAAAATAGTCGCAACATTTTTCCCAATTAAGCCCTAGATAATCTTCTGTACCCCCTAATCTGTTGGTCCTTGTATGATTTTTTCAGTCTTAACAAAATATTTTGTATATATTTACTTCTCCAGAAGTGCAAAAAAAAAATTCAAGCAATGAAATTGATTTTTATAAGATTACTATAATCTTGAAAGAAGGTTTAGAATTTGTCTACTTATCCTGTCAATTTTTGAGGAAAAATATCATCAGACAAAGCTATCAGCATTATTTAAAATCTCTGATGCATATACATGTTTGGGCTTGAACAGGCAAGATGGTAACTTACACTTCTAGCTTTACAAACAACAACTTTCTTGTGTTATTTGAGCTTTTTCTGAAGTAAGATTAGCAGAAGTAACTCACGGGCTCTCACTGATTCTACTCAATTCTTATATCCATCCAATCCATGTTCATAAACAAAGATGCCAGAAAGGTTTCTTAAAGAACCCCCTTTTACAAAACACTGACTGCTTAAAAAAGCCTGTTTTCAACTGCTGTTAAAAACTTGGCATTCAAATTTGCATTCAAAAGACAAAGATTAGGTACCAGATACTAGTAAACTCTATGTTGATATAAGCCTCAGAACTACTAGCAAATTGTTAAACTAAAGGACAAAGGCTGGTACCTGACATTTGCTAGTTTTACAGCAATTCTGTTAAGAAACTTGATTTACAAGTTGTGATGAAAAAGCGACATGGCATACAAACTTAACAAACATTACCATCAGACTGTTAGTGGTGCATTGTTTTTTTTTTTCCTTCCTCAACAAAAGTCTGGGCCCTGAGGGCACTCAGAGGCCTTAATCATAGAATCGTAGAACATCAGGTTGGAAAGGACCTCAAGGATCATCTGGTCCAACTTTTCTTAGCAAAAGCACGATCCCTGCTTAGTGTCTCTGCTTGCCTCCCCTAGGGCTTCCCCCACTCTGTCCATGGCCCAGGAGNTCCTCAACAAAAGTCTGGGCCCTGAGGGCACTCAGAGGCCTTAATCATAGAATCGTAGAACATCAGGTTGGAAAGGACCTCAAGGATCATCTGGTCCAACTTTTCTTAGCAAAAGCACGATCCCTGCTTAGTGTCTCTGCTTGCCTCCCCTAGGGCTTCCCCCACTCTGTCCATGGCCCAGGAGCCCCATTTCATCTCAGTCTGGGACTATCAGTCCCTGCCCCAGCGATGCTGGGGGCAGGTGACCCTAGCGCTCTCACATGGATGGACTTCGGACCCACACTGTAGCCTGTTTCCAGCCCTGCCTCTGGTCCTATCAACTTTGCTGCTCATGGGACTCCTGTGGTGGCCCCTGGCCCTGGCTCATCACTTGCTGTGTGTGGGGCTGTTGATTGATAGACTCCAATACCAGATCCTGGCTCTGCTCTTATGTTGCACCCCACAGTGAGGGTATAGGGTCCCCTTGGCTCATTCGCCCCGCTGAGCTGCCATGCTCTTGCTGCTCCCTGACACCAGGTACAGGAACACGTTTGTGTTAATTCATAACTTCACATGAATGATGAAGGCTTTGCTCTTAAGCCTGGACATGGGGTAGATCTTCCCTAGTCACACTGGAAGCTTAGAAAGTGCATGTGTAAACAGCAAACCGGTGCCTGTCTTGAACTGAAACAGACGCTATGTTCTTATTCATGCATTTAGACATCAAAATATCTTGTTAAACCTGGCCACCAATTATTTGCTAATGCATGGTTTTTAACTGGCTAAATAATATTAAACATTCTTTTTGGCTGAGTTTTCCTGATAATTTTTTCATGGAGATATTTTCTTGTTTCATTAATATTCTTGTCTCCACTGTTGCTGCATCAAGAAAAAAAACAAACAAGAAAATTTCATAAACATGAATTCATGAACAGAAGTTAGAAGTTGTAATGAGCAGTCCATTTTGTCAGAACTTGAATAGCCTGAGAAATATGTGAAGTATGCCCTCATTGAAAATCACACCAATAACTAAGGAATTAAACAACTCATTTCTGCAGATATGCGATCTACTTTTTTTGGTGCACACTTAATACGCATAGACAAAACCCATAACATGAATTTTTTGCAAGTGATTTTCTGTTGTCAGTGCATCACAGAGATGCATAAAGTAGTTCTAAATGGGCTAGCTCGGTTGCTGAGATAGCATAGTCATGTTAGCACAGACACTGCATAATGTACTCAGACCATTAGTTGTAATACATTTTTGAAGACGGTGGTATATTTAGAAATTATTTTTGTTAAGCTATATGAACCTAAAGAATCTCAGTTACCTCAAAAAGGCAATCTCATTTTGGAACACAACAGGACAAGAAGAAATACAATTTGGACTTGTATAAAGAAATAACAATATCTTCTCTCGACAAAAAGGATAATAAGTAAAACATACTTTAAGAAAGCATAATAGATGAGAACCTTTGCATGCTGCAACAGTAAATGGAGTACACTGCTACTGTCTAGTGTATGCTGCTTAAATCAATAGAATTTAGAGGAAAAACAGCTTTCTAACAACAAACAGTCAAACACACTCACCTAATCAATATCAGCAGTAATGAATTTACCATGCACCTCATATTTCTAAAATGGTCTTTATGAATGTTTAGAATTATTATACACTTCAAATCAAACCACAACCCAGTATTTTAAAAAAAAACATTAGATTATAGATGGGAAGACTGAAGATGCATTAAAATAAACACAATGCACTCAAAATGTTCAAACTAAACACAACAGTTTATACTACAAAATTACATCAATGGCCCTATCATTTTAAAAATTTCTGTAAAGATGCTACAAAAAAATTGAATAGAAATTTAAAAAAAAAAAACAATCCTATACCACACATCCTTTTGTTGGAAGTTAACAACTACATTAACAGTGTCCTTCGTATTCTAAAGAATATAAGTCTCTCTTCCTTAATTGCATTTTTAGATATTTCCTCCATCAGTCACAATCAAATCAAGAAAAAACACAAATTTGTTTACTGCATCTGCCCATCAAAAAAGTAAACTTCACTATATACACATTACTCACTGCTATTTAAACAGTTAAATTTTATCTTTCTACTCTTCGGAACAGGCCAAATTAAAATCTTCATCTCACAAATGCTGGCCATGTGGTAATATGAGGGGTTAAGTCCATCACTAAGTGCTTTTATTTACAGATGCAGCTCTGGAAATCACAGAGATTGAGTTAAAAGTTGGAGACTTGTAGCCATGTTTTCTAAGTTTCAAATCGCACCATAAAAGAGATTAAAAAAACATTACGCTTGCCACGTGAAATGATAAAGTTGGGATAGCAGAAAGAAGTTATTTTTAATCTGTGGTTATTTCCATTTTTGGGTATATGTGGTATTTTGTTTTATTTTTAAAAAGATAATCTTTTATGTTTACCAATTTCCGTATTTAGTAAAATGAAAACATAGCAAACATATTTATTTGTAAAGCCTTGGGGTCATCCTGACTTTGCCAGCTGCAAGAGAAACTTAATCCAAGCAAAAACTGAAGTGCTTTTAAATGTAAAATGCACTTGCATTCACATGCGCAAGTAGCCCGCGGGTAAAAAATGCCTGCCATGGACTCAAAAGATAATGGTGGGATTTCAAGCTCTGTTTTCAGAATATTTGTAACTAAATTTGTTGATCAGAAGTCCACTGAATATCATAATGAACCATATTAAAATATGCGATGGGCACAGGTGTGAAATCTGACAACAGAATGCAATTTTCCTATTCACATTTTTTTTAAATTAAGAAATGTAACCATTTCCTCTCACCACTGATATAATGTTGGATAATTTATATTTCATGAAAATGAAGAAAAAGGAGGGGGAGGGAACAACAGAATAACGGTATCACATTGCCTAAAGAATGTTTTTGGCCTGAAAACATTAAGATATTTTACAAGAGTTGCCACCATCACAGTGAGCATTGCTGGCTTGGACTCAGCATTTCTGAAACTGAAAGCTGTTACCATGCGGATTTTAGCCTACACAAAATTAGACTGAGTGGCACCATCAGTGAGGAGACAGTGTAGATAAAAGCCTACAAAACTTCTAACTTAATTCAGAATATCCAAAAGCACCTAATCTTTCTGGTAAACAGATGGAGACAGAGGGGCAGCAGAGAAAATTATAAAGCCATTAGATACAGACAGACATTCCTGGTTTTCTGTGCTGGAGACCTGAACATCATATGATACTGCATTTCAGTCCTGCATCACTGAGATACTTCAGTCTATACTTCAGATACAGACAGTGTGCACATACATTAGACTTCACAGATTTGGACCATATGAAGGGCTTGGTTTTTTCTCTTGATCTCTAGCAAGAAGACACTCTCAGGTTTTCTTAGGCATTTACTACTCTTATCTAAACTTAAGACTTCCGAATTTCTTAATTTGTTTTTTTAACACCTGTATAGTCGGTTGAATAAACAACAAGGAGCCTTTGATATACATACTGTCACTATTTTTGTTCACTGATACTGGGACAGCCACTAGGAACTAGTAGATATGGTTGCAAATCAGAAATGTTCCAAGAATCAATTAATTTCTTAAGTCCTGTGAAATACAATTTCAGCCATAGTTCTTTGCCTTCTGTTATTTAGCAGATATTAAAAAATTCAAGAAACCCTAATCACTGACTGAAAACTTAATGAATGGTAATTAATGATTACTAAATCCAAGAATTTATATAGTTCCTCTAAAACTATCTGGATAAAGAATGAAAACACACATTCAAAAAAGTAGTCCATAAGTAAACTGCCCAAAATATTTAAGAATGTTTTAAAATGAATTGTTTGAAATACATGCCTTCATTTCTGGATACCAACATTTCTCCTACTCATTTGTTCTACCTAGTCAAACCTAATGCTGGGGAACAGATCAGTAAATAATGATTCACCCAGGTAGAAGCATGCTACATGGATGAGTGTGTGTTTCACTACACTAAATTCAGGGTTAGTTACACAAGACTGAGGCGTGAATTCCACAAAAGATGAAATTTTTCTCACCATTGATGAAGAAGACGTCATGCAATTTTATTCAGGATCCTGTCTAATGACTTATACTATTCAAGAAGTATATTTAATTCTTGCATGGTTGAGAAAGTCAGAGACACACAGATGGAAACTAAGCAGCTAGACAGAAACACTAAAATATCCAAGGTACACTGAGGTTAGATAACAGTCTTCTATAGAAGATCTTTACAATGTGTAAGAAGAAAAATACCTCTACTAGGTCAACATTTTAATTTACTTTAGTGGGACAGAACTTCGTCCTGAAAAATTAATATTAGAGGAGCACACAGTTCCCTGGTTAGGTAGCCCAAGTTCCATACACAGATCAATTTCTCCTTGGCTATTCCCTGTTAGTCATCCATCCTAGTCGAGCCATCAGTAAAAATGTCAGAAATATCTCACTCTGCCAAAATAATTCAAAACTGGATCTCTCTTCCCCAACCTGACCAATCCTTCACACTCTTCAGTCTCATTCTTCCCAGCCCTAACAGGCCTCAGCCTCCAAATCCAGCCAATCCACACACAATAAATTTACATTTAAAAAATGTAATATGTAAATTTAAATAAAAAGCTGATTTCACACAAATCTTAGATCATATGAAAAATGAACTGTTCAACCTTTTGGTAGTAGGTGTTGGCAGCACAGTAAGAAAGTTTATTCTGCTTGACATATGCTTACTATGAGATCACCAGAAATCAATTTTCCAGCAAGACTTCAAAAAACTGTTGCTACACAGGCATGCATAAGGGAAAATTGCTGTCAGTTGGTTAGTGTAGTCTTACTCTGCTCACTCACTAAGATTTTTTTCTGTGGTTACACTGAGCAGGAACCCAACTGATTTTCTAGGAATCCGGTTGTTCAGAAACTTCATATGAAGATAGACATGAGTTCAGATTATGAAGATTCATTTTTTTCAAAAAATTATTAAACATACTGAGTATTTCTGCACTAGAGACTACAAAATTGATTCTGATCTAAATCTAGCTATAGAAAAAGTAAAATAGGAACATGTCTAGTCAGAGTGAAATTTGTTTGACTTAATGTACCAGAAAATTATCCACATAGCCATGAACATCATCGTCCTGGCAAACTTCAAGCTGCTTTTCTGTTTTAATTCATTGCAGATACTCTACCAATAAGAATCCAAAGTTGCTATGTTTTCAGTAAATTCCAGGGGAATCAGAGTTTTAAACCAAACATTCTCCTAGTGTTTGCAATCCAATCCTTGCATGACAGGAGAAAGGACTATGAAATTAAAACTTCATAGCCAGGAAAAGGAAACTCTGGTATTCTGTTTTCATTTTCCAAACTGAAATAAATATAAATACGAAAAATCAATAAATAATTAATAAAGAATAAAACATAATAGATCTTTGGCTTTTGAAACTATTTTATCTCTGATGCTTTAATTTTCTTCTTAAAACTGAACAACAAAAATCTTTTAATATTATCTTGTGAGAAACTATGTACTGTATCAGGTACTGCAATACACCTGCTGACAGAAATGAGATTCCAGGATTCACCAGTAAAGAGAAAATTTGCGGTATGTTCTATCGATAAAAGTGTAATCAAAGAGAATATTTTATACAGTCATAAGTAACTTCTTAACATTTTGCACTCAAGCAAAATGGTCTAAGTCAATATTTTCTAACCTTATGATGATTCTTGACCAGTGCAGGTCATTTTAGGAAAATACGTTAAAGCTACTGTATTAAGTCACTTTAGCAGAAATAGGAAAGACCACAATCAGAGTAACAGTTAAGGATAGCAAATTAAGCATATTTTTATCAGGTTACCTCCTTGTATTCTTTTATAAGGTACTATAACATTAAAATAAAATGGGAAACTGAAAGAGTCCTGAATGAAATTTTCTTATGATACTCTTCTACTACTGTCATTCAATATTCCCTCCCTGTGACTGAATTAGTAGATTTGATTTTTTTTAATACTATAAATTATTAATATAAGTGACACAAACTATTTTTACTGTTTTCTATACAGTGCTCCAATATTATTCTCATTCTATTTGACTAAAGACAAACACTTGAAAGAAACTGAAACTACTACCTGAAAAAAATAAAAATTGCATTTGAGATGCAGCATACTTGGTAAAGCTGCCTATTCCACATGTGCATCAGTAAAGAGCTGTTCTCTTCTTCAGACTTTTCTTTCTTTTAAATGAGGCCTTCTAGTCTGAAGTAACCTTAAGTACAAAAGACACAAGTGAAAATCCCAAAATAGTCTACTTTCTCCAAATTGTTTCAAGTCCTCTCATGATTTCTGTCCTGACTCAGTTATCATGCGATTAATATTAAAATGTATCTCAACTTCCAATGAGAGAATTTTTGAAGCAACTTTTATAATAAACCAGGATAGCTTTTGGAAAGTGTATACCATCAGGTTCCCAAGAGCAGAAAACAGTTATGAAGTAGCTCTGCACGTTAAGAATAAATTTCAGATGAATTTGAGTAGTTCTTTCAGGGCAGATAGGAAGATAAAGCCCAACAGTCCTTCCTGCCATAGATTGTTAGCTTTATAATTCATACCAAGTAAAATTAGCTAAGTCAGATGGCAAAAGATGAGGAACCTAAAATTTCTTCATTGTGTTTCAAATATATCTTGGGAATCATACTTGCAACTTCTTTTCTAACTTGACTAGATTAACTGGAGGTCAGATGACAAGACATCTATATGAATATCACTAATACTATTTAATCTAGAGAAAGATTATACTTTAGAACATATTACTTCAACCGTGGCAGGAATTGACTTGTTAGCAAGGGAAAAAGTATAACATTAAATATTCAATGATGAACACTGCCTTTCTGATTTTTTTTTCCTAGCACTGCCATTCTTTGGGAGAATGAGATCCCAAATATCAAAACATTGTGAGACAAACATGCTAAATACAGTTGAGTCAAGTCCTCCTCACGAAGAACTTTTTGATTTTCAAAGATCTTCCTTGAAAAAATGTCAAAGAAAACTATTAACCTCGTTAAAGTGGATTTATTGGAGAAAGGTTTATTCAGCCAAGAGCAGGCACTTTTTCAATATGTTTCACATTTGTAGACTACAGAAATTAAATAAACAAACAGATAAGTTTAAATAAATAAACATTTTAAGGTGTCAGTTCCCTTGGGCTACCATAGGTATCTGTTCCTTTACACTGAAGAGTATGGCCTTCCTTAGAAAAAAACTGCGTTTGTTTAGAACTCAGCAAAATGGAATTTTGCTTCAAGACTGGGATAATGGGCATCAGCACAATATTAATATAAATACAAATACTACAGGTTGATCCATCAGCCTTCCACTATGTCCTTATTTTGGTGGGTTGGGGAAAGAAAATATAGGATACACAAGTGCTTTGCATATTGGCTGATACAAAAACCAGATAATTGTCCATTCAGAGTTAATATCTCTTTTTATTTACAGCACTGATCATTTAATATTCCTTTTTTAATGTATAATCCAATTTTTAGAAGACAACAATCTCAGCTTTAATTCAAAAAAATTCCACTCCTTATTAAAAAAAAACCAAAACTACCCACAACTTTGAGGGAAAAAAAAGCATCCTGTATCCTTCAGGAAGCTAATTTCATGGTTCTCTAGGAGCATTCTTGTGATTTTAAATGGTTGGGGCATACAGTATTCTCTCAGTCAGCAGAAAGGCACAACAGATTTTGATTTATGGCTTGTTATTACTGGTTGTATGGTCTCAAACAAACAGAAAATAAAATAATCACCTGCATAAACACTTAAAATGTATACATGTTTAATCTCTTTATGTTAGAGAGCTGCTGAAGACACAACACAGTCCAATAATCCAAAGCATTAAAACTCCCTAAAATCCTTTTTGAAAAGGACAATTGATGATTTCTTATCATCAAATTAGTGTTGGTTTTCTTTTTTCTTTTCTTTTATTTTTTAAATTAAATCAGCATTCATAGGATTTCCAGCTGGTTTGTATCTGGTATTTGAATTATCCAGATTCACTACCTAAAGACTGATAAAGAAAGTACAACACTTTAAAGATCTAGATATAGTCACGGTGTTGTCTGAGAGGAGAAGGCTACGAAGTCTCTTCCTGCCTCGTGATGTAAAGCAGGTGTGAGCTAGAGCAGAAATAGCACGGAGCAACTTCTCCCTCCCACTGCACAGTAGTATGTCTGCCCTGCAAATACAGTTGTTTCAAGAAATACAAAGTGGACTTTTGCAAAGCTAAGAACACTGCCAATGTAATGAGGCAAACAACCAATTTTTGTTTTTCCTTACATACAGCTAGGCAAATTATTTCAGAGGATTTTTTTTTAAAAAAAAGCCATACTACCAAGGATGAATCACCTTTTGAAAAGTAGAGCTGAAAAAAGGTTATTATTTCCTGTCTTTATCTCCAAAGCAATGGCTTCTTCCATCCATTAGGATTTAAACACATCTGCAACCTCTCATTACAGACATTCAGGAAAAAGGGACATAAGTCAGTAAAAGAACTTGACAAGGTTAAGAAAACAGAAGAAAAAAAAACAATCATGGAAAAAATGCAAGCTGATATAAAGATTTCATGCCAACTTAAGTATCTGGAACACTCAGTATTAGTTGAACATCAAACTGCAATTTACTCAACACTCATAATTTTGGCTCCCTATATTACCAGTACAAAACAACAGACAATCATGCAGCAACAAACAAGCACATACCTATGTGCATATTTACAATGCATACCAGCAATCTAGCTGTATGCTGGTTTTGTCCCACTTAGCGATTTCTAAAACATCCACTGAATACTTGAGCTGGATGCTTAAACTGCTGTATTTTCACATATGTCTGATCAGAGTTATATTTAGCTGTCACCAAAGCCAGCCATTACTTGGGCTGTCAGGCTAGTAGAGGCAACAAAATATGGCAGGAGGAGAGCAGAGCTGAAGCATCACCCCCCCTAAGAAGGGCACAATGCTGACAGTAATGAAACTAGTTGGCAGTTTAAGGGACACATGGTTGTCCGGTTGCTCTCACCTAGTCCTTCCATCGCCAATGGAGAGAGATGCTGAGCAGGCAGTGAGCTGCCTGGTGGTCGCAGGGACAGAGCAAAGCACCTCTTATGTCCCCCTCTAATCAATGTCCCCACATTGTTCAGAGGCATGAGGTGCTCACATCTGACATTTGCAGAGTGGGATATAGGCAAGCACAGCTGGCTTGTTGCTGGGGCAGTGAGTTCATTTAAAAGAGGCCATCATGCCGATGGGTAGGGGACGGAGGACAGAGAACAGCAGCTGTTCTGCTTCAGCAAAATTTTACTATTCATTAGACAAAGGCAAAATAAACCATTTTGTCTTTGCTCTCAAGGGGGCAAAATTCAATTTTTCCAACACTACTGAGTAGCATGAAGATGTGACACACCTGAACTAATGAAGTTAAGAAAATTGTTGCATTTTTAAAAGACACATTATCTACACTTGGCTGACAACCTATTCAGTGATACTTTGTACCACTGTATAATTACAAATCTATAAAATCTCCATTAAATTCACACCAGTAAACATTTCTTTGAACTGAGTGAAATAAAGCATTTTGATATATGCTACTCTCAGCCTTTATCATAGATACTAGAAATATACTCAGTAGGCTAGATTACAAAAAAAAAAAAAGTCGTAATTCCACCAGAATCAAAGTAACAGGGTGCTTAATTGCCTCAGACCAATAAAGGAAAAATGATGGCAGAATCAATTAAAAATATATTAAACAAATGTATTTTAGGTGGCAGCATCCCACCTTCATTTTAGTGCATATTTCCTTGGGTTTTATGAGCTTGCTAGTTTTACATCAGAAACTGGGATATAAAGAGATAAATTACATTCATCGCCTTATGGATTCCAATATAAGCTAAAAGGTAAAACTAGCAAAAAACCCCCATAAAATATATAATATACTTTTTGGAGGGGATTAGAATTTTTCTTCAGAATTACTTTCCACTTTTCCTCTACCCACAAAAATTTTGACTTTATAAAAGTCTTCTCTAAACGTGAAGCACCAAAATGGCTGTTTCCTAAAGCAATGAATATTTAAAACGTTCCTGGAAAGTGCTGATAAATGATAGGGATCATTTGTGAGTGTCACATCTTTCTCAGTCTCTTCTGCTTTAGAAACCTTAGAACCTGATCTTTTAATCACTATGTGCCAAAAAAAAGGCCCTATGACAAGCTTAATGATCCACCCAGAGTGCAGCTAGCTGTAAATCAGTAAGAACAAAGAGGAGTGGAGGACTTAGAAAACCTGCCTGAGTCTTTTAGTGATTGGGGCATGGAAAACCTTTGGGTTTGTACTTTTCTTGAACAGATGCAGACAGATGTTCTAATTTCCCAGAAGATGTCAAGTCCACAGACCCATCTTCATTCTATCACAGTGGCAAGCTACAAAATTTCAAGTTGTGGCAGACCTTTCTCTGATATGCTCTCTCCATTAAAATATTCAAGACATACAAGATGGAACATTAAGAGTTTGTGCAAAGGGAATACCTGAAATCAAAAGGCTACTCACATCTTCATGCCATCAGTGACAGATGGCAACTTCTAGCTTCCAAACCCTTACTTATACTAATTATTTTCTTTTTTTCTTAAAGCCACGTAAATTGAGATTAAGAAATCAAAGCAAAAATCATATGTGATAATTATGTGTAAATGTAAAAACATACACACATTGAACCAATGAAGGGCCTGTAACTTCATGCAGTAACAATATATCCGCAAAATCACAGATCTAGTAGTGCAGCACAAATACCGAACACTCCTTCACAAGGAAACATTCACAAACAATTTGACTATATAGTTTTACTAAATACAGTAGGGAAAATAATCAATTAAACAATTGGCATATTTCGCAAGCAGTAAAAGAGGCCACATTTGAGAGAGACACAATTATTCCTGCAGATGTCATTAGAATCTAAACCAGAAAATATCAACATGTAAATAAAAAAAGCATGAATGAGTCCCCAAAAGTGCAGGGAGTCAAACTCATCCATTTTGTTTAAGACCTTAGATTTTAGCTAAGCCTAGCCAATGCAAGACTCTCCTGTTTTCCTGAGAAGAAATGCGACCATCTCCAAGCACACAGCAGTCTGCCTCCTTCCTTCCCTTCCCCCTGCACACCCCCCCAAAAAAAAAAAAATCCTACCCAAAAATCCAAACACATTCTAGAAGTACATATTTTTAAAATACAAGATTATGTCTGAAATTAGTGTATGTTATGCTGCCGAGGTTTTCAGCAGCTTATGTAAAACATTTTGGCTGGTGTAGTGGCAATACAGCTACAGGCTCAGCTGCCAGCTACAACTTCCTAGTTCATGAATGGATACATCGGGCGCCAATCACAGAAGACTGATGCCTTCACGGTAATGTGTATCCAAATATTGCTGTATCGCTGTTGACTACTTTATAGAGTAACAACGGTATCACTTCTAGCACAAGAAGGCCATTTTGGTCTTCCAGCTAAACATCAAGAAATGCAGTTGCACGATAGAAAGGGGCAGACGCTATTTAGTAGATAGCAATCGAAAGCATTATGGTATGTACTGAAGAATACGGTCTCCTTGCCCTTTACTGTATATATATTGAACCACTGAATTTCAGAGTGTCTCCTGCTTCTTACTGATAGGAGAAGGAAGGAATTCCTGGTTCTGAGTGTAAAAGTATTTTTCCTTCTTGTTCTAAAAAGGAATAATTTTTAATTAAATTAAGATACTTTAAATTTACAAAATTACCCTCAAATATCAACAAGAAGTATTAGCATTAGATTTGGATGAATACCTTCATAAGAGCATATATAATCCATGTTATAGCTGAAAAAATAACTCAGCTACAATATATATTTTTCTCATTGTACATATATAATTTAGTTTTCCAAGTGTAAATATTGCAACAAGACGTTTTATGACTGATTGCTGCTCCAATAATGTACCAAATGCCAGCTTGGAAATTAAACATTCACAAGTATACAATTAAAACAAAATCCTCACTCACAAAATAAAAAGAACCTGTGATAAATAAATGAATCAAAGAAGTAGTCCTGCTGCCTTTGTCCAGTTCTTTTTTCCCATATGGTACATTATTTGTCATATGGAGGCTGCAAAAATACCCTTTTAGAGAATAAATTAGAAAAATGAAGCATAAACAATAAAGCCTGCTCAGCAGTCATGTTTTCTAGTGCTCTGTAGGGTAGCTGCAGGAATTTTGCATGCTGTGAGTGTTAATGAGACCCTCCATAGGCACCATTAATACATAAAAGCAATCACCTATAACTCACCTTTTCAAATCTGTGTTTCTTGAATTTAGTAACTGGAAGCAAAATAGGAAGCATCATGCAAATACCATCCTCGTTTACTGATATGCAATCACTAGCTAAAAAGGGGTTGACAACAGAAAAGCTACTGCAATACATAAATGCTTCAATAATCAAGCACAGAGTCCAGAAGCACTTGGAGAACATGTACAGTTTCGAAGGCTACAAAACTGTCCTTAAGCATATGGTTTTCCTAATGGAAGAAAACATAGTTACAGGAGTTCTGTGCAGTTCTGGGCTCCCCAGTACAAGAGAGACAGGGAACTACTGGAGAGAGTCCAGCAGAGGGCCACAAAGTTGATTAGGGGAGTGGAGCATCTGTCTTATGAGGAAAGGCTGAGAAAGCTGGGTCTGTTCAGCCTGGAAAAGAGAAGGCTGAGAGGAGATCTGATTAATGCTTATAAATATCTAAAGGGTGGGTGTCAAGAGGATGGGGTCAGACTCTTCTCAGTGGTGCCCAGCGACAGGACAAGGGGCAATGGGCACAAACTGGAACACAGGAAGTTCCACCTGAACATGAGGAGGAACTTCTTTACTGTGAGGGTGACAGAGCACTGGAACAGGCTGCCCAGAGAGGTTGTGGAGTCTCCTTCTCTGGAGATATTCAAAACCCGCCTGGATGCATTCCTGTGCAACCTGCTCTAGGCTAACCTGCTTTAGCAGGGGGGTTGGACTAGATGATCTCTAGAGGTCCCTTCCAACCCCTACCATTCTATGATTCTATGATTCTATGATTCTATGAGTTACTGATCAGCTAAAACTGGCTGGATTCAAGATACTTAGGTACATAAACAGAACGGGTATCTGACCAAACTATCAGGACAGTAATCCAGCACGAAGAAAACTCATCCAAATTTTGTACAGTGTATTTCCAAGTCGTAGTTTATCTTTTATAACATTTATTTAAATGATGAGGGGGGGAAATTCAGATTTTCCACATGGATGCCATGAATGTTCTGGTTAGCAGTTGCCAGCATGAGGCAACTGTCACTAACCAGTACCTCATACAAGCAAGTTTCCAAACCAGGTGCTGGACTACAGCCAAAGAGAGCTCCACCAACCTGTGAAGGACCTCAAGCTTTTGGTAGGAAATCCCTCATCTCTAGTTCACTTCTGAACTGCGAAGCCCCTGGGCAAAGACATGTGCGGGGTATCTCAGTCTCTAATAGTTGACAAATTTTAAAGAGAAAGAATATTAGTTCACTCTGCCAAAAATGCACAGCTTAGGATATTACTTGTGAAATTTAGTGACAGAAACATGAAACAATAGCTATCTTGCACTCAGGTCTGGGTTCAAAGTCATTCTCTGTTCCAGTTACTGGCAAGTTTCTACACAATTTGAATAGATACCCAGAAATGAGATGTGTTTTTTCAAACAAGACCCACTTCTTCCACAAAATGGCACCGACGTGTGGTAAAAGTTAGCTTTAGATCATCCTTTCTCATCTGCATTTCTGCTTCTGATGATGCAAATTAACCCTTGGGTTTCCCACAGTTCTCATTACCAATAAGTGATTCAGGTAGGACATCTTATATCAATACAATCATTTTTGGTACAGTGCTATCCACTGCCAAGTAAAAATACTTTTTTGAATAGTAGGATGTGCTAGATGAGCCCAAGCATGTAATTTGTGCTGCAGTTCTAAGCTGAACACACCAAACACTCTTCAAGACATCCCTCAAAGCCAGCTTTGCTAGAGGTTAGGTCTGGCCCTTCCCTACCCTTTTGCTGGCTCTGATGCCCATCAGGCGCATCACTGAGCACTTTCAGCATGCTAAGATACCAAAGGCACTTTTTTTGGTGGCCAGGTTAGCTTCCTGATGCTTTAGTGCACTGCAAGAGCTCAGTCAGCACCTGATGTGAACTGAAGCATTTGAAAGGGAGTTGTAGGTGAATAGGATGAGAGAAGATGGCAGCCAGCATTTAATGGGGCTTGGCTGCTAACACATTTATTTACACCACGAGATGCTCTTCCTGAGTGCATTTCACTTTCATAGAAGTGAAAAAGCACTGTAGATGTACAGGAGATTTTCATCCTTGAACTTAAATAAAATATGACTTCAGAAAAACTCATTACGCAAATATGTAACTGCAAATAAGAAGTGGACCTCATTAATAGCTCTTCACAGAACCGAAATAGGATGATGGACAAATTTGAGGATGGTAATTTATTTGAGATAAATGATCTACAAATGTGACTTGCTAAAACGGGGGGCACTATGACAGCAGCCACTTTCATCTGAGACAAAAATTTCTTTTGCTTTCAGTTTTAGACTGGAATATCCACAGCAAGGAGTCACATACGGATATTTGGTAGTTTCAGTGAGTGGTTCGCATAACTGAAATACCATTTCCTCTCATCTAGATTCCATCAAATAACTTAGAAAAAAGCAAATTCCATCACCGTTCATGTTCCCAAAAAGCAGCAGCTGAACTGCAGTTTTCAAAAGCAGAAGGCTTTATACACTATCCCAGTGGCATGTTAAGCCACTGTGTCAATTACTATTGTAATCTACATCATCTGCTAAGTCTCCTTCACTTTCTTCTCTCTCTCTCTCTCTAATGAAAAAGTGAAATACTGCTAGCGGCTGCCAGACAGGAAATTAGCTCAACATTAAGGACAAGTAAAATTGCACTAACACTCACGGAACAGAGAGTAGCTATTTTCTGAGTTTTTCTTATTGCTTTTCTACTGTGCTGCATAGACATTTGACTAAACCAATAAATAAGCAAAGTTCAAAACACCCTGATGCAGAGCACACGAAAGTCAAGGGAAATGTCTCAACGTACTGAAATTTACACATCTGCCACAAACTCCCATTTCAAAACAACTTTGAATTACTGTCAACATCAGTGGTACAACTGTTATTACCATGAAAATCTCATTGCCACAGGATGTTTTAGAGACCAAAAGTCTGAAGAGGTACAAAAAGCGTCACCAGAATTAGTGGAGAGTGAATATCAAATTAGATCAGAGGTATTAAACAAAACAATACAAATGCAACCTCTGGCTCACACAGTCCCTGAAATCCTATCTTTTGGAACCCAGATTCACCAGGGGAAGAAACACATGTTTATTCTTCCATATGTTACAGTTTGGGCAGATTTACGGGAGTTTGTTTTGTTTTTAAATACCGTTTATGTCTTCATTCTGTCAAGAAAACTCCTTATTTCTTAAAATCCACTCACTGCAGGGAAAAAATAAAAGTAACCGATACTCACAAAAATAAACATGTGAACCCCATAAAATGCAACATTTGTGATGCTTTCTTTTTTAGTTCTGTTGGTTTTTCACTGATTGTTAGTGATATGGCACAAAGAAATGGGGCATTCTGCTGGTAGTAGACTTTTTTTCCCCTGTAATAGATTCAGTAAATAATATTCCACATATTGTGACACCAAAAGTGCTGGTGCTCTTCATCTGTTCTAACATCATTTCAAAGAATTATATGCAAACATCAAAGGCTGTTTTTTCTCGACCCAAATTTTGCACAGATATAAAGTGCTATGGTAGATTAAGCTCAACATGTCAAGTTATATAAATGAATCATTAGGTTTCATTTAGTGGACATTTCTAATTATCAGCTTTCAGTGGGGTCTGTGCTGATATTTTTTTTCCCTGTAATTAACCACTGAATTTATTTGAACTCATTTATTGCTAATTTGTCAAAATAAAGAATGACACTAGAATCAATAACTTTATGTTAAATTGTACATCCATTTAATGCCTATGAACGCTGACCATGGAACTGTATTTCTTGTGTTCCAAAAAAACACATTCAGATGAGTTTCTCAGTCTTAACAGGACCATCAATAGCAAGATACGTTTAATCTCCCTCCATTCACAGGTATATAATACAAAGTTTATAAATCAGAGATTACTTTTCAATTAAATTATGCCTTCTGTGATGGGCATGACCTACTTTATTCTGTGTTACTCATTACCTATTTTGTTTCATCAAGCAGAGTGAGTCAGGCAAAGCCATCTGGAGCCAGGAGAAGATCGTGCCTTAATAGTGACCAAATGATCACCAAGGGACAGAAGGTCCCAAAGGAAGCGAAGGATGGCAGAGCTCCATGGGGAGCAGGGCACATGCAACAAGGCATCAGAGGACAAAGAAAATTAGTAAGGATCAGAGGGGATGATCCAGAATTTTCTTCATCCCAGAAAGCCATTTAGTAGTTGAAGCCAAGAATGGGATGAATAAGAGACCTACTTGCAAGGACTCATTGCACGTGGAAAGAGTTATACCGAAACCCTGTTTATTCTGGCTTGCCTAACCTAGCCGTGTGGGTTGAATTTTGTATCTATTTAAAAACAATTATCCAGTATAAACTGATGAGTTTAAAAATATTTTGGTCTTTATCAGGAGCTCCCTATAAAGAGGTCAAGGCAGATTCTCTTCAAAGCTCTGGCCTTCTCAGGGAACCACAAGAGCTTGCTAGAATTCTGCTATCAAATCTCATTTAATTAACAGTTCAAGATCATATTTTTATACATTTTGTAGATTTACAATTTATAGATTTACACAATTTATGAAGAGGTGTTTTATACAGAGATTCAGAAATGTTACAAAGATTTTATAGTTCTATAAAATTTACAGACAAATATTCTTGAAGTAAATGAGAAAAGACTCATTTTATTTATTTGATATCTAACACTTGTGCCAGCTATACTTACCAGGGAGAATTAATTTCAGTTTATATTAAATTTTCTCTCTGTGCAGAATTTGCCCAGTAGGGATTATGTCTGCATCTGACTTGACTTAATGGATCAATGCTGAATGACAAGAAAAGAAAATACTTAGTGAGCCAAATTTCTATGATATTCAAATGAGTTATTATTTAAAAGTTATTATTATAATTCAGATTATGATTGCTCTTTCTAGACAAGATATCACTCAGACGGAGAAGAACTAACACAAATGCCACCTGAAAGCTAAGCAGAGGGGCAACAATAGTCTACATATACCACTCCAAAATACACAGCAAACATACAGCCTCTAAATCTGACAAACGTATATAAAATGAACTATATCTGGTGTTCATTGAGTAACTAGAGCAAAGTATGAGTGCAGGTCAACTTTCTAGTTCTAGTGGAAGAGTTTAGATACTCAAGAAATCTTCAAAGTGAATCTACACGGGCATAATGTGGGAAAATAGGTTAAGAACAGGCAGTATTACTATTTTTAGCCACAAAGAAAATCTAAGAATATGTGTATACGTGAATCCCAACAGAGAGAGCGCAATGTCAAAAAAATAAAATAGACTGAACACGCACATAGAATAAATGCTTTTGCCAATATGTGAAATGACTGAGAACTACATTGAACAAAAAAGTTCTAAAGAAAATACTCCCGTAAAAGAAAAAACTACCCCACAAGTTAGAAGGACAAATAATCTAATAGGTTTTTTTCATAATTTCCATTAACGATAGAAAGTGCTAAAAAGGGAATAATTTACCTACCACACTGGGTTTTTGTGAACAGTGCTTAATGTTCATGAAGTGCCCCAAAGCAAAAAACAGCTGCTCAGACACTCATACTGTTATTAAAATGTTTCTAACAGGCTGAAATAACAAAGTGGTTTTGAAGGCTCATAAGTCAGATGACCAGACCTTCCAGTTTTGGGGTCAGTCCCAGAGCCCCGTCATGTATTTATTTGTAGGCTTTAGTACTAGTCTATGTACAAACTTCTCATCCTGATCTGTTTCCAACCCTCTTTTCCTCATATTTCACTAATAGTTCTTTAATTCTGCTGATTTGGGGCCCAGCTCTAACAGAGTAAGTTACCACACAATTACAACATTTTTCCTATCTGTCCACCAGCCTCCTCTCCAATTTGTAACAAAATAAAACCTCCGATTTATCAATCTCATTGTAGTTTATTTTAAGAAATTAAGAATAGTCCACCTAAACCAGTATCCTGCCTGCCAATGGCCAGAAATTGGTGTTTATGGAAAAGCTTAACAGGGTAGCTGAGTATTCAAATTACCCTAGAAAATGTTTCTAGCTTTGAGCAATTTTTCAGTCTAGAGAAATCTTGGCCAGAAATGGTATCTTTGTATCTTGGATTTTCTTCATGAAGTAAAAAAGAAATCAACTTTGATATGATCGCATTGCCTTCCTCCACAGATCCACCTCTTTGAAAAATTTCTTTAGTTTGTTGAACAATTTTCATCTAATTTACCAGAGGAGTATGAAGCAACAATGTCTTAAGCTTCACAGTGTTAAGTTTTTGCAAGCGTAAGGAAAATCAACAGCAGGGGAAAGGAGTCTGACTAATGACCCTCATGGGAAAAGACTATAGAGTGACTGTGATCATTCTCTGTTCCACATAGCCTGTGTCGTGGCCAGATGAACCACGGCATTGTTCTGCCCCTTCCACAACCCTAGGTAGGAATTCACAACACAGCGGTGGGTATTATACAAGGTGTTCGATGGAAACTACAAGTACGATGGAGTGACAAAGCAGTGGCAACCAGGGGAAGACATGGAGTTACAGATATGGTAGACAGTAGAGGAAAGAACTGAGCGTACTGCAGTGGGAAGGATAATCTGGGGAAATGGGGAGGAAGCTGAGGTGTCTAGAGGGATATATTGTAACTTTGCAGGAAATCTGGCTTCTAGCTCTGTGTGACACCTGAGCACAACAAAGACAAAGACGGTCCACTCACTCTACAGTGGAGAAAGTAGAAGACGTTAGTGTTGAAAGGAGAAGGGAAGGAAATAAAAATAAAATGTAGCAGTGGCATAATGGAGAAAGCAAGCAGTCTGTACAGTAATACAGTTCCAGATATATATTTCTGTACTATTTGAACAAAAAGCCTGCAAATTTAGGCGGACAGAAAAGTACTTAAAAGCCAAATTCTTCATGTTAGGATTTCCTGTCTGTTGTAAGGCTCTAGCGCTACTTTGTGTCAATTTTTAGAATAACAACAAAAACTAAATACCAACTTGATCGATAGCGCAGACGAAG
Organism: Steatornis caripensis; assembly: GCA_013398225.1. Taxonomy (NCBI): domain Eukaryota; kingdom Metazoa; phylum Chordata; class Aves; order Caprimulgiformes; family Steatornithidae; genus Steatornis; species Steatornis caripensis. The sequence continues at coordinate 153,140 of VZSC01006075.1, read as the reverse complement.
ACAAAAGCTAAAATATCTCTTAGGATCAACTTCCAAATTGCTATCAGAATTATTAGAAAAAAAGCATTTCTATTGAAAAGACATTTTTAACATTTCATAATTTGTTTTCATTCAAACAAGAAAGAAAAAAATCCTCACAGAAAAGAAATTCCAAAAATATTTCAGTTAGAAATATAAAAACTCAATAATTTTTCATTATTCTGGTAAGAGAAATAAAATTGTCCCAGAATGGGACAGAATCAGTAAATTTATTCTACTCTGAAATTGCTAATTTTTTATATAAACTAGATTTTTCACGTTTTTAAACTTTCTCTTACTTAGGTTTTAGAAAATAACTGCAGATCTGTATGCCATGAGGGCTACAGATGGAATTCCAAGAGCCTACAAATACTCTGCACCAATATTTTTTTTATTATTAAACAGTTCTTTCATTGCACAGACATGTTAACTCATTCCATTAAAGAGCACAGTACAAAAATTTACATTTGTACAAATATGCACAAAAAAATTTGTGATTTCTTTTACACATATGCTGCACTTGTCAAGCTTCCATACTGCAGATGTTTGCAAATATGCCAGTCGTCTCCCAAACCACCCCTTATCACAAGTAAACAAAGTGTTTGGGCAGACGAAGAGTCTTAGATTGCCAAGACAAGAGATAACTCAATCTTGTTGCCTAACTGGCTCGCTTGCCCGCTCCTGAAAACTCTGTGTGGTTCCTACGTATTGCCAGAACATGTTGAAACATATTTATTGCCAGCTTTCAGTACTACAGAGAACCTGGAAAGCACAAGGTTGAAGTGGAGGCAAGAAATGTTGTACACTGTAAAGGTAGAATTTTGATAGAAACTCCTTGATAGGCATTGCCTGTCAAAGACATGAAAGGTTTGCAGATGAAGTAAGAGAGAGTACAGAGCCTTTGCGTTGACACACAAAAAGCTATGCATGTTGCAGTGCTTTTTCTAGAGCATGCAGAAAAAAACAGGATAAGAAATGGACAATAAATTACTAGAAAAAGTAGCATGGAGGAAAGAATATGCATCTCAAGACACTGAGAATCATATTTTGCTGTCATTAACATAGGTCTTGTCCCACAGATGTGGACAGAATTCCTGACATCATGCAATACTTACTAGCTTTTTTAACTCTGCTTATACCTAAATTACTCCTCCTCATATGATTTTTCACAGCTGTAGATACTATACGTAGCCCTGTCACTATTTTTATTGTAGTTCCTTAGCCAACAATTGATTCCAGCCCAAACTGCTCAATACAATGTTTAAATTTTATCCACTGTTTTCAGTCTCCTATTTCACTTCATGCCAATCTGTGTTAACCTTTAGATCGTCAAGAGAACAAACGAAGTACTAAGCCACAAGTCACTGCACTCTTTGTTTTAACATATAATTGTGTGGGTGTCTTTAAATTATGCCATTTTTCTGATTTTAGCAGCACATATCCAAAAGCCAAAGTGGTCAGAATTTTGAAAGTACAATCTGAGTCACCTTAGAGATGCTTAATTTTCAGGAAGCGTTACCTCCATACTGAATCATCTCCATAATCATTCATTTCTTGAAAACATTGTCACAAATTTCTCACTTCACATATAACACTCCTAAAAGAATTTTCAAATTTTTTTCTTACATATATGGGAACTTTAAAACAATGTGATAAGGTTATCTTTCTCATTTTCTTGAGTTTCTGCGCTGTTTTATTTGACAATAATATTCTACATACATGAAATCATATAAAAATAATAACAGATAAAGTAAAAGTGATACTTATTTTGCTTTTAAATTCTAATAAACTATATTTTAACATATTCCCAACGTCATACTCCATTTACTAAAGGAAGTTAGCTGTAGTCACAAAGCTGAGTGTTCCAATAACAAGTTATTCAAATTTGGAATATTAGCTACTGAAAACAGTAGAGAATTTCGCGTAATAACATGAAATACAATCCACTGATTTCACACTGAAGCAGCTAACAATCCACATTAGGAAATGAAATCTATCTATCTGGTTTTAAACTTACCTGGGTAAAATATTCAAAGTTTACTCTTCGTACTTACTATGATGTACATATCAAAGGTGCTTTCATTACAACTGTCTGTTTGAGCTTATTTATTGTAAGTGACACAGACAGGAGGAACTGAGATCCCATTATTACCTATAGAATCTGTGATGCATTCTGGAACCCTGCCTGCATTTCATCTCACGGCTGCCACTGCTCATCTTGTACAAACTGGCCTGACAGAAAACCAACTGATTCTGAAGACAAATTTCATGACATCATCAAGTTTCTACAAATGTTAAAAGACACGGCAGAGTTTCTAAGATCTTCTGACAACAGAAAATGGGTACTATACTAGTTAATGACAATAGACTCAACAATTTACCAGATTTTTGATCAAATTTTCTTCATCTTCGATCACATGAAAATGCACCTTTACATTATTTAATCCATTATTTAATTGGTTTTAAATGACAGTTCTGTGGTTTATGTTCATTTGTTTACATCACATTGAATTGAAAGAAAAGCAATTTTATTCAAAACCAACATGTAGAACATATCCAATTATTTGCTAAATTTCATAATGAACAGCAAAGCAATTTTATATAGGCTAATTAATAGTCAAAGCTTCCAGTTTCTGTGTAATTGCTACACATTTGTGACAGTTTTCTTTGGATTTTTGTCCCTATATTGCTTTTTATAGATAGCAAGAGTCTTTGAAAGAACGTGCTTGTTGTAAGCTTTACAGTCAGAAATACCAAAAACAGAAGAAGGTCCTGATGCACCACAACTGCTGATGCAGATCTACTCATGGGAAAAATGTACCCTTTCTGCTTTTCATGTTAAAGCGGAAAGGGTGTAAAGCAAAAAGCATGTAAATAAGCACATCAAAAAGAATTGTGCGTTCTTAAATATCTTTTTTCTTTGGTCATTTTATGCACACCAAAATATTTTAAAATGTGCAGCTTTCAAAGACATTACTTGAATGCCTTAAAGGGAAGACTTCTGACTACTTAAGCAGTAGATGTCCGATCACTGACATGGAAAAGAACTTTCACTGCCATTCGCTGATACATACTTTTGTTCTTAACTTTCTGTGCTTTTCTGTCTTTCCAACCAAGAAAACGTTTGTCCTCTGGACCTCTTTCTTCCTTTCATATCAATATAGGGCTGTTTGTACACAGTGGTTGACTCTTTTTCATTATCTCATTCATCTAAATCAGTCTCCTCTTCCCCATCACTATGCACTGTTTTCTTTCTTTCCTTGTATGTTATTATAACTTCATTATAGCTCAGACAAGGTATGTCAATACTCAAAGGGTTAAAAATATTCAACAGATTAGTTCAGCTAGTCATATTAATGATTAGAGACACCACTGTTGTACTTACCAATTATTGTGATAACATAAGGCACTTCATTGAACCTGGGCACAAAAAAACTGGTGTGGATTTGATATATACTAAATATTTTCACATTTGCAAACAATTTCGTCTTTTTAATTTCACCAGACATTTATCTGTTATATACATATAAAAATGGTTTTAGTAAAAATATATTTCAAAACTACAATCTTTATAAATATCAAAATCCTTTATGTTAAACCTGAACTAGTGTTGGTGGTAATTTTTAAAAGACTGATACATTATAAGCAAGAAAATATCTAGCATGGATTATGAAGCAACATGGATATCAAATATGAACTGCATTATGTGACCCAGAGACTTAGTAAACAAAGTGCTAATATATCACCTGCAAAAAGCTAGTGAATTCTCATTCATTAATCAAAAGACCAAAATACTTCCGTGCAAATACAGAGACAGAGTGATGTTATGATAAGAAGGTGCTGACATTAAACTGGGAGTCATTATCTTATGACATAAAAACCCATCCATTAGGATTCACATTAAAACCATTGATCTAATTTCAGGAGACCTCACCTTAGACATAAACTCCATGGCAAGACACCAATGCCACTGGTTTATCCTCTACGTAACCCAGCTCCATCAGGAAACTGGATAGTAGTTTTAATAAAATGGGACTCAAGTTCTTATTAGTTTTGTAATGAATGCTTTTCAGTTTTATTGGCTGTTGGAAGAAGTAATCTAGCTTCTCTATTTAAACGTGACTTTTTATCCTTCACAACTTGCAGGTTTCAATGTTATGTTTCTAACATTATAAATATAAATGCAGATACTGAGGTTTTAATAAAGGTATGAAGTTCTTTTCACCAATAATTTTGAAAATCATAGGAAAGGAAAAAAGATTTAATCACTTTTCTAGGCTCATACAGTTAATAGGATTTTTGAGAATATAAGAATATAAGCTTTACAAAACGGTTATCAGTGATCACACTGAGTTAGGTAATATACACTCTTACACATCGATTTCAATGCTCCTCTTGCTCTCCAAATTTTCCTGGAAAAAGCATTCTATTTCCCACGTATTAAGTGCCCTTACTGACAGTGAGAGTTTTACTATCAGTTTCTTAGATCATCAAACGGAAAGAAGCCACATCAATATTTTTCTATAAAGTTAACCAGGAGACTGATACTGATTTCAAAGGGAAGAAAAAAATTAAGTTCTGTTCTGTTCTTTTTTTTTCATATCACCATGGGTTAAATAGTTAAGCATCAGAAATTTTAAAATACTGCTCCTGAAGTGCTGTCTAATTTTTTTTCTAGAGTTTTTAGAATAGACAGGAAAGACGTGCTCTGATACCATAAAAGAGTTCGTTCTTTGATTTTGTTACAGAGAAAATGGTAAAAGAACAATATATTTGTACATTATTTTTAAAATCGTGAGAAATTTTTAATAAGTAGTGGAATTCTGGCATCACCAGACATATCCTACTAAACAATTGACTGAAGTACATTGGCAATCTAAAATTCTACTAACTAATTTATAGAAGGCAAAGCTGGCAAAGCTGTCTGGTATAGTCTTCTGGTATAAAAACCATGAAAACTTATTTTTCCCTTTACTCTTTCCTGTACATCTGAGTGACATTAGCTGAAGAAATGTTTACAAAAGGCTTCAGTTTTAGCTTTAAAAAACTAAACAAAAAAATATTTTTTCATTTTGTTAATAACTAAAGCGGACGTGACACAAAGAAACAGCAATTTCCTACAACTGCATGCATCCTGCTATTTTGGCAATAGGCTGCCTAGTTAAAAACAGAAATTAAAGCAGCATTCACAACTACCAGCATTGTAACAGGAGTTGGCAATGGAAGCTGATGCATTGATGCCTGCCACCTCTAAAATAAGGCACATGCAGCTGCATGTGCAACTTCCATACAACAGATCAGAATACTCTGGCATTTATGTCGTATCCTCACAAGAGCAGAGGACCATTTATAAAGTACTCATTAGCATGTTATAGAATTTCTAAGATTATAGAGTGAAAAAGTACATAAAAAATAAAATTATTAAAATCAAAATTTGGTAAAGCTTCACCCTGTTGGACTTCACGAGGAAATCCCCAATTTCATGCTAACTTTTTTTTTTTTTTAATTGTAGCTGGCTGTAACTGAAATTTGGGGGTTGCTAATATGTAATCATTACTCAAATAATTAAGCTTGGGAGCAATAGATTTTTTTTTAATTAGCTATCTCAAAGCAAGTACCATTATAATCATCTAATTATCCTTTGAGAAAGCTTTATGCATAAATGCTTTAAACATTCATTGCCTTACTACTGGGGGCTATGCCTCAGTTTATATGCTCTACAAGAAAATAAAATTAGTGTTATGCATTGCGCAAACAAAAAATGTCAGAATGCTGAATGCTGCAATTTTAACTTCACATTTTTCTTTCAAGACTTTCTAAGTCTTAAAGAAATAATCCAACTGGTCCATTTAAACTAAATATTTTTTTTTTAAATTATCTTTGTTTTTCTGTTTATGACATTTACAATGTCTACAACCTTCTTCTCCATAAGCCTGGAATAACACTACTTCTCAAATGATTGAGCTATACAACTGTTAATAAGTAGCCTTTAAGAGTTTCATATACATCTGTCATATTTAATAAACTAGTCTTTCAGCAAAACTACTTCTGAAAAAGCCTCTTAGCAATTTTTAAGAATTGTTGGTGTATCTCTTCAGCAAAAAGAATGCTTGACTATGGCATGGGAAAGTACAACCTAGCTAGAGGGGGTATAACAGCGAAAATGCAGAAGCACGCATCAGCAGCAAGCCTGTTGTGGAATTGGTACACATTGGGGACGCCGGCCAATGACAAATCATGTGCCAGCATGTTTTTATTAATAATGCGACTTTCAGGAGATCCAGAAAAAGCTGAATGGAATCTATCCATCAATGCGGCAATCAGACCTTCATGTAGCTATACACATGCCCGCAACCAAGATTTACTTAGTCTCATTTCACTTGATGAAGGTTTAACGTCTTAGGTACGTAACACAGTAATATGCAATTGGTACCTGTTTCAAATTAGTAACACAAACAAATTAACCCAAATAAGTATTTTAGTACTCAGTTTGTATTTTTAAAGACTACATCCAATAATATCTCTATGAACCTATAATTTGACATAGTATGATCATTTTTCTATATTAAACACAATGCTCTCTATACTTGTACTTCTTTCATACATTTTAAAAACTCCTGGAATTGAGATACCAGTAGAAGTTAGAATCATTTAAATATTCTGGTTTAAGATTAACCATTAAATCCACTGTCACTATTTTTGGTTAAAACGTCACCTAAATATGAGATTAGCTTTGGTTTAAAAAATACTTTCTTCTGAACTGGTCAGTAAAACAAAGCAAATCTTCCTAAATAACAGATACATCAGGATGTATATTTTCTTCTTATTAGATAACTCTCACTATATCAGACTTCAACTTTGCTCACAAAATATTTGTATTTTTTGTATTTTCTTACTTTTCACTTGCTAATGAGTGTTCCTTCCCCACTCATAGAATTTTGATAGAATTCATTCAGACTTCTGAAATTCACATTCTTTTGCAACCAATCTGCCTGAACTGCATTTTCTATATCTACCACTCTTGTGTCTTAATGCTAACAGTATGATTTTAGAACAAAATAGGGTATCTGATAGACCACACAACTCCAACATGATAGTAATCAAAATTAGACAACTACTTTTTCTTTCTGGCTGCCCTATCTATTAGAAGGCTCTCCCCAGGAAAAGACTGGTCCAAAAAATACATTCAGAAAATCTCAGCACTATCAGGTTTGGAAGAACATAAGCAAAACCTCATTTCTATTAATGCCTTATCTGCTATTCTCTTGAAATTTAACTCTGAGGACCGAAAAATAATCCTAGTTTTTTTAGTGGACATACAACAGCTCTAGAAATAAATGAGATAGAATTGTGATTTGTGAAAAGACAGCTTATAATACAGCTTATATTAAAAAATCCATTAAAATATGTCTTACTATAAATTTATTTTCTGCCTAATACAATTTTATTCATTACATATATTCTACATAAAGGAAGATGAACACTTCACTGTAATAAAAGAATATCACAAATTAAAAATAGGCCTATGAGAAAACAGTTACTCAGAAGAGAGATCGTTCAACTTCAAAATGCTTAATTTAAACATCTAATACCCAACCACTGAAATCAGAAATTTGAAACTACATACGGAGTCTATCAAGTAATGCAGTTTTCTGGTTTGCTATTTTTATAGAGACAAATACATTTTTTGCATAATAGAGACCAATCTTCTGCCATTATTATTTCTATCAAGTCTTTAAAACATGGATAAACAGGTGTGCAAGAATTGAATTTGAGAGGTAAGTAAAGCAAGTCAAAACTACAAAAGACATTTATTAAACGTGATTCATGCATGATAATTTTTCTATTTAGTTAGGGCAGTAAGATGGATAAACGTGCACGGTATTTCAAAGTATTAAATTGACGAAAACATTTCCTCACCAATTTACCATAGCCCCCGAAAACCTGATCTGGATCTATTCCATGAACGTACAAGTCTTCTCTTTATTCAATTTGACAAGATCTTTTAAAAAGTAGTTTGGATGTAACAGGAACACGGTATTGACATGTTCTATCTCTGAATTTTCAAATAGAATAACAAAATAAAATCAATAATAAATTGCATTTTTTCAAGAGCCCATGTTGCAGGCAATATTGCTAGTAAAAAAGAGGAGAGAAATGATTCATATCCAATTCAATTTCATTCTAAAAGATTTGTAAAACCAAAATAATGATCAAAATCATAACCCAGCACCCATAACTTTTTTTTTTTTACTTTAACTATAGTCAGGTGACATTTACTTTGGATATGTAAGGAAACCAAGTATTCTTAAAGCTTTGGTCTCCATAGTTTAATCTCTTATTGATACAAATGTCCAAAAGCAAATATTTGTCAATGCTTTGTCACTTCTCTATTTTAATAAAGATTTTTAAAATCCAGTATTCTGTCATATGCTTTAACTACCCAGCAGACAAAGAAAAGTTTATATGCACATCCATTTGCATTCAATCCATATAACTGTCAAAGTACTTCATGAAAATAAATGTATTCCTCATGAGAGAAACACAGATCTGTTGAGGCTGCGTCTGTAAGGCTCATATGCTTTACTGTATTTCCTAAATTTTGAAAAAAGTAGAGGGGCGATCTCCCATCAACACATATCCAGATATCAGAACTTGAAAAGTAACTGCCTTTTGAAAACAAAAAAGAAATGTTTTTCTTCAACACCTTACAACATTTTACAAAACACTGTATCTCTACTCAGCTAGGCTTCCGATACACACCTCGATTCATAAATGAGTACGAATATCTAATTAAATAACTTCATTTAATAGCAGTTAAAATCTGCTACACATAAATGCCTGAAACTCAATCTTGGTTGGCCAGGGTGCACGAAACAGGAAATAAAAGTCCTTTTTTGGCTGTATGAGATGTGAATGCAAGATTAGATATGTCTATTTTCATTTACTTTTCTAGGTAGCTGTCGTATATAGAGAGACAGAATATATATTGAAGATCAAGAAATATTTTTTTAAATTCTTACTTTTAAATAAGTATTTAAAATATATATGGGCACAAACTGGAACACAGGAAGTTCCACCTGAACATGAGGAGGAACTTCTTTACTGTGAGGGTGACAGAGCACTGGAACAGGCTGCCCAGAGAGGTTGTAGAGTCTCCTTCTCTGGAGATATTCAAAACCTGCCTGGATGTGTTCCTGTGCAACCTGCTCTAGGCTAACCTGCTTTAGCAGGGGGGCTGGACTTGATGATCTCTAGAGGTCCCTTCCAACCCCTACCATTCTATGATTCTATGATTCTATGATATGAATACAGAAAAATAATTTACTGAATTATTTCTTTAAAACTAATCATATGACGTCCACGCGATGCATAGTCACAGAGATTATTTTGTTGCTAAAGGTCAAATACAGGTAACTGAAACAACTGGAGAGACCACAAGTGCCATAGTTTATCATGGGTTTGCCTGGACTGAAGAGCTTCTTGTGACCGAAACTCAGCTCTTTTAACAGCTAAGCATGGTTCTCTTCTTGATTAACTCAACTGGAAAAGACAGTACATTGGAGGGGGTTTAAAACCACCATTAGCTATTCGATGATGGGATGAAGTGTGCTTCCTCTTTATAAAGCAAACCTAGATGTCTTTCTTAGACTACTTTGGTCACAAATACGTATTCAACTGGGTAAGGAATAGGTATGTCAGAATTACTTGGCTACTAACTGAAAACACATAGGAGCTGCACAGCTATGCAAACTGTTTTTCTGCTAAAATGCTGATTTTAACCCACAGACTCTGCTACCTCTATCCCCTTCATAGGGGTTTGGCTGCCCAGAAGCACGCCCATGCCCATGGCCAGCTCTGATGCAGTGCAGATGTGTCACTGTGGGTCCCACAAATGCAGGAAGCCTTGTGGGGTCCCCCCACATCTGCTCGTGCCAGGAGCTGGCTGCAGTTCAGCCTTGTGCCTCACAGCTACCCACGGGCCCACCATGGGGCTCCCCTTGGACTGCTGAAGTGGCCTCTGATCTTTAATCAACACGATAGTACTTGCTTTTAATGGGATTCCTCGCATGCTTACATTTATGCGTATGTTAAGAATTATACTGGATATGCACTCTCTGACCAAGTTCAAGCAAGGTTTGAGGTCGCAGCATAACCTACAACTCATTAAACTGCAAACCAAATGGCTGATGTGGGGGTTTTTTATATTTTTATCAATTTTCCTCCTTTAATAATTTTCAGCGTTAAGAATTTCATGCAAACCTGCCATTGTACTTCAATGATTTGTTCCATTTTCATTAAATCCATATGAAGCACCCAATTACCCCTACAATTAGGCAAAGGAATCCCAACTAATTGATAACTTTTTTCCAGGTTATATGTTCTCTGGAAGAGGAGGTTGTCCTTATCCACATCTCATGAAGTGGAGGTTGTCCTTATCTGCCTCGCTGAGATTATCTACAAGCTGTGGGCTATTTGTGTCACCACCGCACCACAGGTTCACAGCGACAACCACCACTAGCAGTCTCCTGAAGGATTGCTCTGATGGATCATTTGGGACCTCCTTGAGAGCGCCAAGGGCAAGCTGACAGATAAAAATCAGCAGCAATTGATTTCCAGCAGAATCTTGAAAATCAGAGACATACATCTCACTTGTCCCTTCAGATACACAGACTATGTTTCTTCTAGTGTGCACTGCAAAAGAAAATACCCATGAAGGACTAGTAGATTCACTCAATACTTAAAGAACCACGAACTGCTATATTTTATCTTTGAAAACAATAGCATGCTGTGTTACCAGCTGTTTCAACCCACCAGTATGTACCAGAACTACTTCAATTGAAGGCGGGAAAACATTAAAGGTTTGAACTTTGGAAACCAAGTATTTCAAGTTACTTGGGGATAATTCACATAAACTACTTTATATGATTCAGTTGCATACGTATCCCAGGCTTCCTATACAGCCATTAAAGCACAGTTGCTTCTCTTTTAAGCAGCACAATCACATACTATAAAGCCAAATATATTTGTCCCTTACACGGGTGTAGAGGGAGAACAGGAAGAACTTTAAAAGTGAACACAATGGCCAAACAGTATTGCCTTGAAGACAGTAATGGTGCAGCAGAAGGTGGCAAACTTGCAGCAGCATCGCCTCACACAGTGACAAGCAGTATGCTGATACAGAAGACATAGACTTCATAAACGAGTACATTGCAAAAATTAGTTTTTAGAAACTGAAATGCTAGAGAATGTTTCCAATAAAATGTTACCTTGTACTACATTACTATCACATGCTTCATTGGCATAATTTAGACATTAAAAATCAGACTGTTAATTCTATCAAAAACAGAACGACTGCAGGCAAACAAATGTTAAGCCCTCCCTATACACTTGTAATTTTTCTAAGTAATCCAGACCCTTTTACAGCTTATTTCGTAGTAACTGTAGGAGTACAACAAGCAATCACTCTTCTATGGTATTAAAACGTCTTCCCTAGTAACTATTGAGGCTGTTAAAAATACTAATAACACCCACTCAGCAGAGAAGGCTTGACCTACTTGTGTACTGAGTTTGTGTGGCAAGGTTTTGGTAGCGGGGGCAGGGTACCGGGGTGGCTGCTAGAAGTTCCCCCTATGTCTGATAGAGCCAATGCCAGCCATCTCCAAGACGGACCCACTGCTGGACAAGGCCGAGCCCATCAGTGACGGTGTCAGCGTCTCTGGGATAATGTATTTATGAAGGGGAAAAGGGAAAAAAGTTGCTGTGCAGCAGAATTGCAGTGAGAGAGAGGAGTGAGAACATGTGAGAGAAAAAACTCCGCAGACACCAAGGTCAGGGAAGAAGGAGAGGGAGGAGGTGCTCCAGGTGCTGGGGCAGAGATGCCCCAGCCCATGGTGCAGACCATGGTGGGGCAGGCTGTCCCCCTGCAGCCCATGGAGGTCCACGGTGGAGCAGATCTCTACCTGAAGCGCGTGGATGACCCCACGACAGAGCACATGGATGCCCAAAGCAGGCTGTGATCCCAAGGAAAGCCTGCGCTGGAGCAGCCTCCTGGCAGAACTTGTGGCCCCATGGAGAGAGGAGCCCGCGCTGGAGCAGGTTTGCTGGCAGGACTTGTGACTCCGTGGGGACCCATGGTGGAGCAGTCTGCTCCTGAATGACTGCACCCCATGGGAGGGACCCACGCTGGAGCAGGGGCAGAGTCTGAGGAGCCCTCCCTCTGAGGAGGAACGAGCGGCAGAGACAGCCTGTGACGAACTGACCACAACCCCCATTCCCTGTCCCCCCATGCCACTGCGGGGGAAGGAGGTAGAGAAACCCCAGGGAAGAAGGGAGGGGTGGGAGAAGGTGTTTTAAGATTTGGGTATAAGTCTCGTTATCCTACTCTGATTTGATTGGTAATAAATTAAACTACTTTCCCCAAGCAGAGTGTGTTTTGTCCGTGATGGTAACTGGTGAGTAATCTCTCCCTGTCCTTATCTCAACCCATGAGCATTTTGGTTTATTTTCTCTCCACTGTCCAGCTGAGGAGGGGAGTGGCAGAGTGGCTTTGGTGGGCACCTGGTGTCCAGCCAGGATCAACCCACCACAACTTGTAACACCTAGAAGGGAGTTTACTCCTGTTCTTCAAAACTAAAAGTGATAATAACACAGACAATAAGTTTCCTGTGGTTTTTTCTACCTTGAAATGCATACTCTAAATCCATCTTATGTTTTCCAACATGTAAAAAGGAAACTAAGTTATTAAAAAGGAAAAATGTCTACAAAAACTCAAGATAAAAGTCTGGAATTGGAACTCTTAAATTTACTTCTATATAACAGTTATATTTTTCAAAATTATAATTCATAAAGACAAAAAATACTTCAAGATGTAGACATTTGATTATCTTTGTATCCAAGTACGTATTACTTCTGCAATAGCTTTTCCAGTACACGGCATCATTCTCTTATTTCAGTTTAAATCCTAAGGTTTTTAAAAATAAAATAATAAAAAATAATTCAGAAATCCATGTAAGTACAGCACAGACATAAAACATATTTTTTCTGTTGTTTTCTGTTTAATAATTACTTTAATAAGGTCATCAAAAGACATGAATTCAACTAATTGTGCATGCATGACTGTCACATGGTGTAATACTTTCTGTTACAAATAGAAACCACCGTGATCAACTGTAAGAGCTCTAGATCAAATAAAAGTAAGCCAAACTGGTCCCCCAAGGGGGGTGGAAATAAGCACTCACTGAAGTTGCACAAGATGAGGAGCCATATGTGGAGGCTCAGCTACAAATCTGAATAGAGAGGTTCCTAACATAAATATGTTATTGGTGCAATCGTTAAGTTTTATAATTATGGGATCCAGGAGATTACTTTAGATATATATATAGTATCATGGGATTTGAGGGAGATAAGAAATAGTCAACATGCTATTAAGAGGCCTCATAGATCAATTTCTACTGTGCTTGTAGAAGTCTAATAATTATGACCCTGCATAAAGTTTCACAGTAACTAAGGGAATTAAGCAAAAGGCTCTTAATAACATTTAGCACATTTGAATAACGTAACCAGGTTAGGAGCCTAATTCAGAAATAGGTATAAAAGGCTTTAAATGGCCAAGTGAGAGCGTAAGCTTTAATTCAAAGACATACCTGAAGTTAAATCCCTGAACAAATACATATTTGCAGAAACTTGCTTGCTATGCTCGGTAAAATATGCCATGACTGTTGTGACAGGTCTGTGTTATATACCAAGGTAGCCTCCAAAAGGCAAAACAGGTGAAGCACTTTCAGTGCTGGTTGGGAGTTTAGCTGATGGGCAACAGCCCATGTATTGAGAAGTTTGGTTACTAGGGCACTGAGAAGCCTTCATAATGGTGATTTCTCAGTGGGAACCATCCAGGACTGACTGGTTTGTAACTGGGTTTAGGAAATTAGGTAGATTATGAGGTTTCTGTAACTGTGGCCCCACCGTGGATAGTAAACAATTTCAAAAATCTAAGTTTAAATTTGTACTAAAGCAAAGAATGCAGATCACTATGTAAAGAACATTGTTTATACAACATAAACATGCCCAAAATACAATGTAAGACACTACATTACAGTTCGAGAATGTATTTATGTCAATAAATAGATGTGGGAATGTTATTAATGTCAACATAAGCCTATTCAGTAGCACATATTCAGTGTGAGATATCAACAAAATTATTGCTACCATTTCCGTATTTCTTAACTCAGCTGCACCGAGAAGAAAAATCCTATCATTAAACTAACATTACTACTTAAAGGATCACAGGCCTCTACCCTTCATACTATAAAATTATTAGAATATTGAATCTTCATAATGAAATAGATCTACACAATATGAAGCTTTCATCTATCAAGTTACTATTTATTTCAACGCCCTACAGGAGCTAGGAAAAAATAGAAAAATTAAAATGATGGAAAAAGCATAGAGGATTTTGAAAAGATGGTTAAACTTACCTAAGATAAAATGGCCAGAGAACTATATAGTAGAAAGTTAGGGCAGCCAGCCAACATGCAAGTTACACTCCATGGTACATGGAAAATATAATTCTAAAGAAATGACTCTAAAAATCTTCATAACTAAATTTTTAATTTCTTCATTTTGCTTGATATATGAACTCTACATCTTACCTGTACAGTTAGAAGTTTACATGTCTAGAATGTTCCAATAAACATAAACTTCCATCAATACAACATTATATGGCTAGAAAACAACAGAAGAAAAACTAAAACAGAAATAAATCTCCTTGTAATGTGTTGGTCCTTTTTGGGGTAGTTGGTCATTAATCTTTGAAAGATGTTTGTGTTCAAGGAGTTTACAGCAAAAAGTGAAATTGATACAAGTTTTTACAGAAAAGAGGATTAAAATATTTCCAAGTATGCAGATTACACAGACATTCTCTAAAGCACAGAAGGAGATATAGGTATGAATTGCATTCCAGAATAGCAGCACGAGAACATGAACAGATATCACACAGAAATATAAAGAAAATCACATTGGATCAGAAAAGCCTCGTCTTTCACACGGCAATATTTACATTATATTAGTCTCATGTGACAGAGGTAAAGAAATGCAAGCAGAGTAATCTTGGTCTTACTATGGAGGAATAAATGTTGTTAGAACAAGTACAGCATAACTGCTGAAGCTACTTGTTCTGCTCAAGAAGGTTGAGAATTTTCAGCAAATTCTTGCAAGTCATCCAGGAAATTTGAGGGAAAAATATCACATTCTCACAATGATGGCATGATGAGCACCAGCACAAGAATTTTCAGAGTTTTGCTGTGAATAAATTAAACAACATATCTTATGGTTTGACTCATAAGGCAATCTCCTTTTCCCACTCATTAAACAGGTAAAACTGAAAGAAGTTATTCCAGCTCTTATTTTTTCCTGCAAATAAGACATTTATCTGTTTCCAGGTATTTTCCAAGACAGCGAGATATGATAACAGAGAGCAATAACCACACCAGAGTCCCATAACACATTAGGAGAAATGAATACGCCACTGTCGGCTTTTTTAACCTTGTGAAATCTGAATAAAATATAATAACATGAACCTATCTGAGAAAAGACAGGAAGCTTTTCACATCAAGAGACTCAAAGACCTATTAAAATTAGGTCGCTCTCAGCCAGCTGCCACCACCCACATTGTACAGCAAAGAATTTGAACCAAAATGTGAGTTGGCTATGGAGTTTCATAACGACATTAAGGAAGAAAGGAAAAACAATATCCAGAACTTACTGACCTCAAGCCTTACTCTTCCAAAGCATTCTGTCCATTCCATCTTACCACACAGAAGAGTCAAAGAAAGACCTTTAATGTATATTAAAAAAAAGTAAAATTATCCACCTAAAAAAACCTGTTGATAACCAAGTATCATGGATATTTAGTACCTATGATATTCAATAGGAAGTAAGTAATTGTCGTTACCTTCAGCGAGCACCATAAGAATCATATGCTGTGTGAAGAAAATAGGAGTATATAATGTTCAGAATAAATTTCTGGTTTCTTTGTAATATGCAGAATGATTAGTCATAACCACATATAACAATTTTGCAAAGTAGCAATATAATAAAATTAAAATAATGCCTGCAATGTATAATTGAAATATGAAAAAAATCTCTTTTTGTACCACATGAATCACACAGCAATACCTTCTAAAAAGTTCACAGGGGATTTTTTAAAACCATCCTGCGTCTTTTTTCACAATAACAGAAAGATTTTTCTCGATGTAACTTATTTACTTAATTAATAATATGTACTGTGGAGCATTTTGCAAGCCTATGAAAAACCCACTACACAATTTCTCTGAAATCCTCTACCTTGGATTCTGTATTTTCTATTTAAATTTAACATCATACTGTGAGCAAAATGGACAGCTGCTTGCCAATTACACTAAAGCACCCTGACAGGAACCCATCATTACTTTAAGTCCCCTTTTCAGGGAGAAATAATTCAATCATTTTGTATTTTGTAGAGCTCTGGATCAATTCAAACATGTAATAAGAACAGTTTTAAAAGGCATTCTCCCTTCAATTAGGAAGAAAGAAACTTTATTTACAACGTTTGTTACACTACCACTGAAGAAACAGACCTGTGTGTGAACTTCAGTTAGACAGAAAAGAAATTCCTACCTGTTTCATCTCATACTTCAACCTGGAAGACACAAGCCTTAGTAAAGGAGCCATAAACACAGAAAAGTTTTTGGTACTCTGCTACAAAAGATATTTCTTCTTCTCATAGGGTGATTATGATAAAGCAGATCTTGGTTCTCAACCCCTGTTCTCACTTTCCAGTTAATGTGCACGCTTTCCTCCACTCATGCTGCTTATAAAGGTACCTGCGGATGACTTAAAAACCTACCTGTCGCACCAACTTATCTCCCATGCCTGGTTAATATCTCTTCTTGGGCATGCCACTGTCACTTCAAATGGATGATTTTCACTTTCAAACTCTTTCTGCCCCCTTTTCCACCAGTTTTACAACTATTATTCTCTAATCTTTCAAGACTATGGGCTATATTTTTAACTTGTTCCTTCTTCTATATTCCATCACCAGTGATCCAAAATATCTCTCTAGTACCTACCATTTTATTTCCATACACGTTGCAACAAGCACTGCCATTCAGCAACTCATCACTTCTATTCACAGGATCTTGTCCTGGCCCTGAGCTATTCTCTCACCAATCTCTTCTGTCTCAGTGACAACTTTTGTGCAACAGCATTGTTGTTAAACCTCATGGCTTTGACTCTGGTGAGTCCTTCTCTGCTGCCATTTCAAAATTTAAATTTATAACAGTGTCCTAAAATTTTTGAAAACACCATGTTTAGTCTACTTTTCTGTGCCCAATTCCTCGCCATCCAATCCACCATAGATTGGCCACATATCCTTCAAATCCCTTTGTTAAGCTCCTGCATCACAGGCCTCTTCTTTGCCTTCAAGTTGCTCTTTTGTGAGTATCCACCTTCAGCCTACGTGCAAAACAGCCAGCTGATTCATTCTGACAAGTACATACACTTACATCCAACTCTATTTACTTGCACCCATGTGCAACCTGACGCAGTCGGTGAGGTGGTTTATATCAGAAATACAACCCGAGCTATACAAAGTGCAACTTGGCAGCAGAGAGGAAATTTATAATACATACTGCTTCTTTAGCTCATTTATAGTACATTCATACTGCTCGTAGTGATGAGAGCATTTGTCCACTCTTGCATCCATGTTCACATGTTCATATATGATGCACGACAGAATTTCACTACTTCTGAACTACCGAAATACTGTATTATAAACTAGATGCTGCTCATACGTAATGTCTGTGATCACTGAGTAATGTGGGCAAAGTCCCATTTCATCTGATTAGCTGCCACTCTGCCTGTTACATCTGGTACTCATCCTCAGCCTATCAATTGGATTTATATTAATGGCTTTCTTGTTTATTTTTTCCTAAACACTATTCTGCAGTGAAGAGACCTGATATTGTCTACTAAAAGCCCACACTTGCATCTCTTCAACAACACATCACATATCTGATCACATTTCAGAGAGAAACTGTCTCAGTTTCCTAGATGAGCCCCACATACATTGTATGCATCAAAAATTAGCTCATTCATCAGTAAGTGCTTCTGCTATTCTGTTACTTTAGAATTTTACATAAGAATTAGCCAGTATACTATTCCTCACTATCCTTCTATATATTAGGGGTTTTTTTTTCAGATGAGAAATAGATCAAATGCAAAGACACTCAAAATATGCACATGGCATCTATCAAACATGCACAATGCTCTATTTATATGTGAAGATTTAAAGCTTGCTACGCTGAGACTCATTCAGGTCAATTTTTATCATTGGGATAGTTATGTAATCCCATCTAAACGAAGTGTAATTCAGACTGCTCAGCACGATTGGCCGTGTGCAGAAATGGTTAGATCAGAACTATCATACTTTTGCAGATGTTGCTCAACTCTTTACACAACCTGCACAAGGTAGGTTGGGAAAAGGCAGAGATCGCATTATCACACTGCCAGCATCCCAGACGTCTCAGACACAGAGCTAAGGAGTTTCAATTTGCTTTTGAAAAAGAAAAGGAAAAGGGTACACTGAAATTGAGAGCAAACTTCTACAACAAAGCAAAAGAAATAACTGTAAAATTTATAAATGAAAATGTAAAGGACATTTCCTGCAGCTGATAAAGACATGCTGTTAAATTTCAAAGTGGCCTAGTGCTGAATGTGAAATATGAGTATTAGATGACCTGACCATGGAAAATGCCCTTAACCAATCTATGAAATGGCTTTTCTCTCCAGATCATGAAGAAATATGCGCTGAAAGAGCTGTGTATCATGGAGTTGAATAAGAAAAAATTGGGACAAAGAATGAAAAAAAATTCTAGAAAATGGACTAGTAGTTTCTGTTACCATAAACCTTGCTGAATATGCTTTAGGGAAATAAAGAAGGCTACAACACAGGAGAACAAGGACAGGTGCAGGCTGCTCAGAGATCATTCAGTTAAGCAATAACTCAGTGCCTTTAAGAAGCTACGAGTTTAACGTACAGCTGAAGTACATCAGCAAGGAGAGAAACCCAATCTCCTCAGAGATTATTTATGACAAAGTGCACCTAACTGAGGCCCAATTTGTTTGTGGAATTGCAGTCGTTCCATTTCAACTAAACAACAAATGAATCTGTCTTGCAGAGGATTGGTTCAGGGTATAAAAGAAAACAAGGGAGAGAACAGATACACCACTTCATTTACACACCAATTTACAGGCTCACTTGAAGTGATTGATAAAGCAGTTTTTTGAAAGCAGAGAACTATCTGAAGCAGAAGGACTCTGAATCACATCTAAATTTTTTCCTCTGTAGAGTGAGCACCTCTTATTCCAGATTTATTAATGTATACTCATTGGCTTAAAATTCATACTTTGTCTCATTATTTTACTGTTTCCCAATTTACTTTACATGGTTAAATTCCAAGTTTTGTCAAACTAAAAAAAGTACCATAATTCTTGTTTTCAGTACAAACAAAACACACTTTAGGATTAAATTTCAGAAAGGTAAAAAAAAAGGGTGCAGTGTGGGCTGGCGGCTCCCATGCGCAGGGGCATCAGGAGCAACGGGGCTCGCCAGCACACAGCCTTATAGCCAGGGCTCTTCCCACGCCCCCAGCAAAAGAGCAGGGCAGCCAAGGGGCAGGTAGGGGCAGCCCCAGCCATCAGGCATCTCCTTGGAAAGATGTTTTTCTAATCAATCATATTTAAATTTTATTATATATGCTATTTGAAAGCACTCTATTTGAAAGAGCTCACATTTTACATTGGATTTGCTGTGAAAACACTGAAAGCACAGAACATGGGCCAACATATCAATCAATACTTTAACACTTGGCTTGATTTTATTCAAAATTAACTTTCAGTATGTCCACTGAAAATTAAAAACTCAGAAGGAATTTTGGTTGTCAAAAACAATTTTTGGACAATTTCAGTTCCTTTTCTCACCCTTATCATACACGGCAAGCCTTTTCATTTCTCCACACCAAAGCTCATACGAGTCACTGAAAATGACCACACATCAAAGAGTAAACCCAAGTGTTCAGGGACAGACTGGGCAACATTACCAGGGGGGTACCACTGCAATCAGAAATTAGAGTAGGAAAAACCTGTAACTGCTCAGAAATGGTAATTAGTGGGTCCAGAAAAACCGCACAGGTCTACACAAGAGGGGTAGAGAAAATAGTCAGCATTCACAAATTAAAAGCAAAGCTGTAATTTTACATGCACCTAAAATGAATTCTCAAATCCCCGGTCTTAAAACTACTAAACATGGCAAAGCAGCAATGAACATGAATTCTGCTCCTCAAAAGAAGTACTGAAAAAATACTTCTTATATTAAAAAATATACTGAAAATAAAATTTAATATATACAGAAGAGGCAACAGTTATGGCAAACATTCAAATAGAAAGAAGGTGACAGGTGAAAAACAGAGAACTAGACAATTTAGAGAATCTAAACGAATTTAGAGAATGAAATGGGATAAATTAGCACCTACTGAACAGTAGTGCAGAATGATTTACAAAAAAATACACAAAACCCCAACTAATCAGGCTCTACTTGTCCAAAAGCTGAACATGAAAAGAAGAAACCCTATCAGGCATAAAAAAATAGCAAAAAATCTCCCGCTGAATGAAAGCAAAAATATAGAGAGAGGCTTCTCTCAACTTCTAAAACGTGTAATACAAGAAAAGTAGAAGAGGTGTATGGTGTTTTTTATTGAGAACTTTAAAAGACAAACAATGATAACTGAACTGTGGCAAAAGAGAAAGGAATATTCTATGCTAATGATACAACAATGGAAGTAGAAAATTGTATGGAAAGAATGCAAGGAGTTAAATGAAGCCAAAGTAGAGATGAGACTCCCAAGACTGACCTGAATATGGAAAATGTATATGTATGTTTGTATCTATCACTCCATTATCTTATTTTTCATACTGTGATGCTTGTCAAACTATCTGCTTTATATGCAATGCAAATAAAATTAATATTACTAACACCATGAAATGTAAGACAGTGCAAAAGTAAGTAACAATGGAGCAGCTGAGCCAGAAAAGGTAAAGGAGCAAAGAACCTGACCATCAATTTAAGCAACACTATGAAAGGTGATTTAAGTTAATACTTCCTTGTTTCACCAATTATGCAAAATCTTTTGACTGTGTGATTATGAAATATTGCAAGAAGTGATGTGTGAAATGGGATTTCCTAGACACACCATACACTGATAAGCAATATATGTTAGCTGTAGGGAAAATATCAATAGATGGGACAGGACAGTTTAAACTGAGGAAGGTATTTGCCAAGGATGTGTACAAACACCTTTGGTTTAAATATATATGTCTACTTAATGATGTGAGACTCACTGGAGGATTTTGGTCAAATAATGAAACTCAGAATTGTCATATAATCAAATTACAGTATATAAATTACATGAACACAAAAGAAATAAAAACTAACAATATAATGAAAACATTAGCAATTAACGATTAACATAGCTCCAATGTAATACAGTTACCAAGCCATTAAGGGAAGAGCGTTAACAACAGGTGATAAATTTGGAATATTTTGGATATGTCATAAATGCTAAGGAATGGTGTAAGTTTGAATGCTGCATACCGTCCTGAGCAGGAGGTTGGATGATTCTGTGCATATTCTTTACATGTTTCTGTATAACGCTCTGTGAAGCTCGCTGTCTGTAAGCTCAAGTTGGGAAACTATGTGTTTCTTTTGAAGCTGACAGTGTTCTTCTGAGTAAATTCTCATTTTAAAGCTGAGTTTGAAAAGCTTATTAATGGGATGAAGGCTTTCAGGATCTGATGCTATCAAAGATTACTATAGATATCTCAGCACATAAAGAGAATCTCTTCATGTTTATTTTTGTGATGTTAATTTACAAAACTTACTCTAAAAAAGATTTCATACTTGTTGAGAAAAATCAAGGCAAAGGGGAGTTCTTGGCGATCGGAAATTATCTACTTTGACTTCAGGAAAGGCAAACAGAAGCATTTTGAGGCTTTGTGTTCACTGTATAATGTATAATGTATAAATGACATCTAGCTCAATGGTAGAAAATGAAGGGCCAACCTGAGCGGCATTATCTGTCGTCCTACAACATCTGTAACTATCTGATTCAAAAAGTCACATGCAAATGTCACGATCTCCACTAAGCAGCAATTTATTACTTCAGAAGCACGTAAGACTCTTAACCAAGAAAATAACTTGTACTATCAGAAAAACAGAAATATTGCCTTAATAATGTGAAGAAAATAGTAAGGCCCTTGATAAAGCCTATGATTTAATATTTTACTTCCACTAATGCAAAGTAATCACTTTACCTGACTTTTTATGATTTTGTCCTGCTATCTCCCCCCACCTACGCTCTAATCAAATACATTATTTTAACTCCATTAAGACAATATTACATGCTTCAATTTTTTTAACACATTATGTATCATTAGTGCATGTATTTCAAAGGGATCAGAACTTCTGTCTCTCCTGGTGAATGCTAAAAATGTAGATGCTTAAGAAATTCCTATCAGAAATGCCAGTTCTTTGAAGATCGGCTACAAACAGACTTTCTACATGTCCTCTTATATTCTCCATTTCTTCATTTCCCTTCCAAGGCTTCTTTTCATCTTATATTGCCTCTTAATTATGTATGGGTTTTATTTTTTATACTAAGCATCACGGTTAAGTTGTTTATGAGACCAACCTGCTTTGGAAAATACAAGAGACATCCAGTGTTTCCATCACTAACTCGCCCATATTTTTTATAAGACAGCATAAGTTTGCCCAGCAATAATGCTCTTGAAAGTACGGGAGCAGCGCAGACATCTTGATAGCCATTTGAGGAACAAACTAGAAAAGAATATGACTAAACAGGATAGGAAGCAGCAGTCCATAAATTTACTCACTTTACTGCGTGGTATACAGTTCATACAGGCATGATCCTATTTAGTTTTTCTTCATCAACAGGTTTTAGATTTTTAAGGGAGTTGTAAAGCCAAACTAAACAGCATCATGCCTATATCAGTAACAGAAACTGAATTTAACAATGAATATCCTGGATGTTTCAAAAGACAGTTTTGCATAGTATTGCACTATCAACACATGCTTACAGTAACATGCACAGAAATAATGAACACGTACAAATTTTTTGAAACAACGAATAGCAAAATTACATACTGTTTTGCTGCTACTTAACCCTACTTACAGGTATATCCACATCAGGACCCTGCTTCAAAAGAGCTCTATTTTGTAACATGTAGGAACTTAATGAATATTGTTTTGAAATTTCCTATGACACACATGAATTTTAACACACACTAGCACCAAGATCCTCGCAATGATTCAGTCTTACATGTATATAGGTTCTTAAAGTTTGCAGTATCTGAGCTCTCTAGTGCTTGGTCTTGAAAAAGTCTTACAGAATATGACTGATTTAGCATATGTTTTCCTTCAGTTGTTAAGAAGTTATGTATTATTTGCTTCCCTCACCACCAATCAAATTTACCTTTCAAGTAATGAAAATTCCAAAGAAAGAGGATTTTTGCCTACCTGCTAGTAATTTGTCCTTTTGCCTCAAGTCTGCATTACAGGAGTAAAAGGGCTTCCCAAACGCCCTTTTGTCAGAGCTCTGAATATATCTTCCTCAAGAGTATTTCCTCCAATTATTTCCTTCCTCTACAGTCACCCTATTCTGCTTTTGATCCATGTTTATCTAACTGAGAACAGTCTTTCATTCCACTTGTCACCTACTCTTCACCAGGATTCTTTGCTCTTTGGCTGCATTTATGACACAGCCAATTCATTGTCCATTGCATTTGTTATTTTTTTCTCTTGGTGCCTCACACGTCAGTACGCAGGTATTTCCCAGGAGACTTCATTTCAAGACATAAGCTGTGCAGACTGTAGCCCGTCTCTGGACTGCTAAGATTTTTATTTTTTTTTAGTTTTGGTAGCACTCATAGAGCTGACACAATATTACAGCAGAACGTGAAGGATATTCACAGATAAAATTTTAGTTAAATAAAAATTTGCAGTACACAACACTAGAGACCCTAACTTAAAAAACCATAGAAGACCATAGCTTTAACAAAAAAAAAATATAATTAGCCCCTCAAAAGAGCTTTCATTAGTACTTCTATAACATTTAAGAAAGGGTGAGGTTTTTTTAAAAGTTAATTCTAAACCTCTTCTCTTCAGCTCATATTTGTATTCATGACCACAGAACTAAATGCATGTTCAGATGAAATGTACTGCAACATTAAGCAGGATACTGTTGAATGAGTATTTCACTGAACTTTGTGACAGACCACTTTTAATATCTTTTCAGGTTACAGCATTTAAAAGGCTTATAACATTCAACTGGAAAATGTTGTTAGAAACCACAACTTAAAACACACTTAATAATTCCATTTTCTTCTTGATATATATTAATTTTTAACTACTTTTACTAATCATCTCTTCTATGCAGTTAGAGTAAGGAAATACACAGCAAAAACTACATGAAAAAGCTATTTCACAGATGACAAAATTCTTTGAAGCAACAGTTATAGAAACAACTTATTGTATGCAAAGTAAAACAAATCTGGCTTGATGGAGGACTGTCAGAATACACATTAACTTCCTGATAACTGATGAGTCTAACATATTGACATTTTGTAGCAACCACGCAAATCACTTACTGTGCTTATGTAGAAATTGGCTAGTTCTGTATCAATGAAGAGTTCTCATCTCATCTGGTGTTTTCTAAATTGGTTATGGATTCTTCCAATGAGAAGATACATCTTCCATTCAATGAAAAGTAAAAATATTCCAAGAGGCATTTTTTTCAACAATTTTGTAACGGAAATACGCTCCAATTATCTACAAACATGTGAGAGTTTCAAATTATTCAGTGCATCTGCCTTTCCAAAGACTACCTCTTCCCTACACAGTTCTTCCCTGTACAGCTCCTCTTGTGTACAAGAACTGACAAAAGTAGTTCTAGTGTAACACAATTGCTTCGTTATCGCCAAAACTGAAGCCCCACATTGTTACAAAATGCTCCATATGGAGAGCCTGCCATGAATAAGGAAAGCGCTGAGTGATCTGAGTACTAAAACATCTCTATGGCTATGATTATGGCTTTTGTGACAGACTCAGGAATTACCTCAAATATATTCCTTTGAGCACTCCTCGCCAAGGGCAACATATAATACTGCGGCTTTGATGACCGGAATACTATTAACCTGGTCTGCTTAACTCAGGAGGAGAGAAAAGTTCTCTAGAATAAAAAGGAGGTGGAGCAGACACAGCCCGCCCTGCACTAAGAAAGCCTCTGATCAGGAGTATGTTTGACAGCTGTTGGACAACTGTAGGGAGTATGTATCTCTGGCAAGCAGGGCTCACCGAGTCTCTGAGATGGTATTGTGTTACCACCTAAAAGCATAAGTTAGTCACTGCTTTTACAGCTTTGGGTGAAAAAAATGCATCATCTTCTTGATGCATTTTTCCTCTGCAACTTGATGCAACTTTCCTCTGAATCATCAACATTTGGTACTTAAACAGTAATTAATTAAACAAATGCTAACAGTAACACTAAGCTTCACCCTTCCAGTAAAGCTGAGAGAGGTATTTTTCCTTTTTATTTTCTCACAAGGCATTAAGATCGCCTATTAGTAGTCAAACACACAAAGCTTATTCCAAAGAGTAAAATAAGTACGTGTCACTGAAAATTACAGAACAGAATGCACACACAAAGTTGATTTTAAGTATGAAAAAAATACCAGTTTTGATATATATACTACGTTGCATTTACTTGGAACTTGTTTGCAATTAGCCTACGAACTTTCAAAATAAAAATCAGAATTAAACAATTTAGAATGAGAAATTGCCTAACGTATTGGTTGAGTCCTTTAAATGGAAAAAAATATTATAAGATTGGTAATTATTCCTCCAATAATTTCAAAGTTAAAATCTTCAAAGAGAATAAAATCATCTTTAAATGATAAAGCTGTACACATTGAACTTACAGTAAATCTCTGTTTTCATTTGGCAAAATCTGGGCTAAATTTCCTTTCTTGTTCATTCAAGAATAAGGCTGCATGTAAACATAAAATATTGTCTTTCTTGAAGAATTCACATCATTTATTTTAAATTCTGAGTCCAAATACAAGGAGGAATGCTTTGATTCAAAACGCTTTCTTCTACTCAGCATCTTATCAAAATAATGAAAGGTCAACACCCTAAATGGCATACAGAGTTCACAGATCATTGAAGCTGCCAAGGATGAGAACACAAGATAGAGAATGTAAAGTACTGAACCCTATGACTAGATCTGAACCCTATGACTAGATCTAATGGAGATCTACAGTCAGAAAGGCCTAAGAAAAAGTAAATTGCTAGTGACAGAATTTAAGTGGTCAATAAAATAGGAACTAAACAAAGAGGAAAAAGTGACGGAGTATGCTAGAAAATTATACCATGCATCAAGAATACAGCTGAAAGCATGAAACACATCACTGAATCTGCACAGATGAGAACTGAACACAAAGACTGGACCACAGCGAAAAAGAGCTTCACCTTTACAGAAGAGTCAGTACAGTGATCATGAAAGTCTTTTGGATAAGGTGATTATTGGATACACTCTGTTTTTAATTCAAAATTAATTCTATCTGCTTGTCAAGTCCACAGAATAACATTCCTTAACCCATTTGAACTGGGTAATTTATTGACTAACTCCACATGTCTACCCACATTTCCGTCTATGTTTTCAGCATTCTTTCATTAGTGCTAACTTCTCTGCTCTTAGTGGTTATACTTTTTTTCAGGTAATAGGTGCAGAAGTTAACTTAGTGGAAACCTAAACCTATTTATTCTGAAGTTACTAGAAAAGTTTCCAGAGACGAAATAAAGGTTTAAAAACTCTGCTTATGATTACATGAGCATGATCTAACAAATCAAACTAACACCCACTGGGATGTGCAGTTTTTTCACTGAGCAGAAACAAAGTAAAAGGAATTTGTTCCCTATAATAACTATTAAATTATTTGAAGTAAAAAATAATAAAAAGGCATGTCATTCTGCAAAACAGACTGATGTAGGTCATGTATAAATTACACCTTGCCACTTTCACAGCATCTCACTACATATCATAATAGAAATTGAAATAACCCAGTGTCTCAGTCACTCATTTCATTATTGTTTACAGTAACCTAATTTGATAGATAATAGTTCAGGCAGCACGGACTTCAAATTGTGAAGAAATACTCAATTTTAATATAATCACATTTTTTTTTCCCCACAAAAGCTTGTTCTTTTGGGATTTTACTGAAGCAATTCCAAAGTTACTCTATGAGGCAAATTCTGTCAAGTTTTGTATCTATTTTTCACCCCATTGATTTACTTCTTCCTAAATTAAAACCTCATTATGTCTTTTTTTATACCAGTTTATATAGTTCCTTAAAACACTGAATGAGTACAGTGAGGAAAAAATGCATGTATACTGGTTTTTTTAAGATCACCGTCCTGCTAATGAAAACAAACTTTCCCTCTGTTTTTCTAACACTTTAAAAATCCTTCAAATTCTTTAAAGAATGTGGATAAATGGATCACTTCAGCTGTAAGATGCATCAAATCCAAACAAACTGAACAGAAGCGTCTTTTAGAAATCTGGAACAGAAACTACTACTCAGCTGTTTTCCCCTCCACTTTGTAGGCAGGATTAGGTAGATTTTTACTGTAAAAAATCGAAAAAGAACACTAGATCTCTAAAACTTCAGTTTCTTAAAAATTCAATTGCTCATAGAGCTCTTTATAAACTTACAAAACCACAAACAAACAAAAACCCACAAGCAAACCCAAAATAAGGCATGAAAAGCAAAACAAATTCAATTACGTCTCCTGTCAATTTGCATAACTTGTTTTCCTTGTTGTTTCTTCTGCCAATTTAAAAACTGAAATCTGTGTGGCCTACTTTCATTTCCATTTCAGGCAGGAGTCATGTCATGCACTTTGGAGATGTCTATCATCTCAGCTAGTCCCCTTATGCTCTATAGTGAATAGAGAGAAAATGGTCACTTTTAGGACCCGATTTGTCGAACTCATTTTAGACGTCTATTTCTAAATGAGATGGTTTACTCACCTGGCAGCATTCATTTCTCTCCACTGACTGTAAGAGAAGTCTAAACAATAAGCTTAGATTTAGATACCTCCATTTGGCCAGATGAATCCCAGGCTTCCAGTCCTTCCAGATACAATCTCTAACTCACATGCCCAACGGGCTTTTCTTTTTTTAAGTGCTCTATAACACAACCCAGTTTCCTGACAGAGTTCCACTGTGCTACTGCTGAGCTGGTCACTGTGGTAATTTCCTCCTAAAGTCTGTAAAATATGGTATTATTCTAACAGTAGCACGGTTTGCTTCGCCTTGTCTGTACGTTTTTGTTTCTGATATTACAGCATCATATAGCTTAACTTTCACCAAAATTCAAGACAGACCTAGGGCTAGCATTTTCCTGTTCTTATTTTTCCTGTTTCCAAAATGTGTATGGAAGTTGGTGTACTATTGATTTGGTGCCTGGTTTTTGACACTCTCTTTAAAGGGCAACCCATTTGGTTTTATTTCCCTTTTAATTAGTTCTATCCTAGAAGCTATACTGCACTTAGGATAATTTTAGTATCTTCAGCTGTAGGCATGTCATCTTGAACCACATTCTCTTCTGTACCTCACAGCTTTCTTACAGCTCCTCAATTTAAGAACTTTCTTGCAGTCTTCTTGATGTTAAGTGTCAACAGTTTCGTTTCCTTACAGTTTAGATGAGGTTACTCTCTCTTACGTTGGTGCCCTTTATTTGGAACAGTCCTTCACATAATGTTTCCTCCACAAAGCGTTAAAAATCTTCCAAGTTTAAATATTGGGTTGATGAGCAGAGCTAACAGTCAAAAGCAATAGCTTTATATTTCTTTCCAAATTTCTACACTATTTTGGGTTTTGGACAGGCTGCTTTTGGACTCATTTACACTAAAATAATTATTTCATTCCCTGAGTAGCATTTGCTAATCCCTGTGCAGGACATAGAAGGTTATCTACCATCCCTCAAAGGACTGTCAGACTGTTACTAACAAGCATTTCAAATTAAAATTGCTTTTATTTTGCAATTAACAAGCAGAAATAAATCACTGATATAGCTAAATCCCAGGAACCAGAGATGAGGCTGTTCAAGTACACCACAGCTCTTGTTTTCTTGACAACACTGGACTCAAAAAACAGTTTTAAAGCAAACAAATATTTCTTCCCAGGGATAGGAACAAAAACAGAACAGCTTTTCTTGCTTCATTCCCAATAGTACAGCTATTATTGTCCATTGGCAGTCATGGAAAAAGGTGTGTATCCACTGCTTCCCATGCTCACCTCAAAGGCTGCCATCCCTTCCTGAGAAGCTAATGGAGGCTACCTGCGATTTTTTTTCCAGAATTACCAGAGATCTTTCAGAAACTCAGAGTACATGCAAAAGTATTCAAGCAGCATCATACTGTTCCTTTTTTTCCCAAGGAACAGAGACTTGCCCATGGCCATACAGTCCTGCTAAAGTATCTTATAAAAATGAAACTTATGGTCTCAGCACTGCTGAGATGGTAGTATTTTGAGAAAGCAGCAAAAGCACACTTTTATAGAAGTAATGCAACCGTCCAGTGAGCAAAATATGTAAAAGGCTGTTGCTGGAGAACAACTTGTCTTCTAATTTAACACTGCAACGGCCTTCAAGAGAATCTAAAGACTATACAGTGTCTTATGCTACATTAACTGATGGCTCTTGATCGTAACAATAGCTCATGAGCTGTTGTGATGGCCAATCACAATTTGGTCATGCATTTTACGTTCATTGTCTTTACTTAATTTAGATACTGTGAGCTAATACATGATGTTCTGTTCTCTAGTTCTATTTCTTTACACCCCTTCATAATTTAGTTACTTCATATGCTGTGGAAAATTCAACAGGATGGAAAAAACGTCATGAATATTTCTAGGCTACAGTGCAATGTGTCTAATGAGAATCTTAAATTTCAGTGTCTCAAAAACTAACATATGTAGTACTAAAAGTCCTTGTCAGTGTGTAACTATAATTGTACTCTGCTCACTTATAGGACTGCCTAATTAGTCATTAGCCACATTGACAGAATGCATCCCCTATCTCCCAGAATCAAATATGACACAGCAGAATATTTTAGGTTTGTATTGCTACATATTTTTGACATACTGAATATTCCAGAAACATAGCCATCAGAGACCAAGAGATTCTGGTCTAATTTGAAATTGTCTGGCAAGATGGAAAACTTCAGAATTAATTTTTTTTATTGTTTCATAACCAGATTAATAGGTAAAAATCGACAGCAATGTCAAGCTCAGACTATTCACAATTAGAAATATGATTTCTACACATTATTTATTTTCTTTGGAT
>VZSC01006075.1:104275-122484 GCA_013398225.1 Steatornis caripensis | reverse complement strand
CTTTGGATAGTAAATAAGATAATGAAGATATTAGCATGAATGCTTATGTCTGGCATCTAGCAGAGTTCAGTAATTTGGGGAGAGCAGGAAAGTTGAGACTGGCTGATGGGTTTAATTTGGACTTGTTTTCACATTAATTTAAAGTAAATTTAGCTAAATTGTTTTACACAAAAATCTGAATGTTTCTTTTTCAAAATGTTTAGTTTTTTCAGAACCTCTTACTGTTTTGGTGTAAACTGCTACAAAAATAAAGATTCACACATAATGTCATTTTTTAAAAGATGTATTCTAATTAATAAACTACTTGTCTGTTAGTAAACTTTGTTTTGAAGCGCTATGATTCACAGCTTAAGACTGTGAAGTTCTGAATAATTTAGGTATGTGGCAGAAACCAAGTTTTCAGTAAAAGGTGGACAAGAAGCTCCTTGCCATGAGGTGTAAATGATACCACCGTACTCACAACGGTGTTGTCAGTACTGTCAAATACAATGTAATTTCAGTGTTCCGTGTACATTTGGGTCTTTCATATAACTATAGTAGGCAGAAAAAGGCAACAATCTTTGCAAAACGTAGTACTTGTTTTTATAGACAACGAAGACTGTCCTACTCCCAAAACTCTCCCTTAACTTCCAACAGACTTCTCCTAAAAACCTGTGGCAGGCATTTGCAATAAGCTTTCGCTCCCTTTAGACCACCTAATTGCTGCATTTTGCTAACAGCCTAAGCTTGAAGATTTCCTGGCAGGTCTCACTCCCTTTACACAGCTTGATTAGCATAAAAAGATGCCTCCAGCATCTAGTTTCCCTAGATGCTTATGGAAAATTGTAAGAACAGGAGAAACATAATTCATGCCAATATGCTTTTGGCCACTGGTCTAACCCAACGTGTTCTAGTATACCCTTTTGAAATACAGTACCTAAAACTGCAGGCAGTCATCAAGATGCAGGAAAACCATGGATTTGTACAATCTTATATTCTCTGTTTTGTTGTCTGTTCTTTTGCTGAGAATTCATAGCACTTGCTTTGGTTTTTTGTCTGCTGTTAAGCATTCAGATTTCAAAGAATTACAGGTCATAATCTCAGGCTTTCATTATCATGTGATAACAGTCAAGTCAGATCCCATAATTTTATATATGGAGCTAGGATTCTTTTTTTTTCCAATGTACCCCACCTTAAATTTAGCTACACTGATTTTCATTTGCCATTTTATTTGCCAGACACACAATTCAATAAAGTCCCCTGGCAAATTTTCATTGTTGGTGCTACCTTGACTACCCTGAATAAGTAAGTCAACAGCAAATTGACTCATATCACTGCTTACTTTTTTTTCCGTATTATTTATGAAAATATTGAAAAGCCCATGTTCAATAAAGGTCTTGCAAACGTCACTGGGAACCAACCTTCACTGATCAAAGCATCATGCATTTTAATCAAGTATTCATCCTTGCAAACCTTTCCACTTACAAAATAACTAAATAGTTTCCTTTATAGCCTCTGGTAAAGGACTACAGTAAACATCTTTTAGAAATCCCAGCCAAATGTATTAATTAATAGGATCCACATAACAACCAATTCTCTCAAAGCAGCACCACATATTTGAAAAGCAAGATTTCCTTTCACAACAGCCATGCTCGCTCTCCCAAAAGCATATTGTACCCATCCATTCATTCATTAATTCTATTATCCATTCATTTTTCACTAATTTGGCCATGTCTGTACCTTCACGTCTGAAACTCTTCTTTTTTTTTTAAATTGCAATCACATTTGCTACTTCCAGACCTCAAATTCTAAAGTAGTTTTAAGCAAGAATAATCCACGGTGACGACCATCAGAAAAACGGGTTCAGTGCATTCTAATCCCAACTTCAAATGTATTCCATGGTAATAGGAAGAGTTTTTGTTTTGAAATCATCAATTACACAAAATGATGAAGGCGACTGAATGTTTTCCTTAAAATAACAGAAAGAGCACAGATAGATACATCCAAAAAGTGTTTTATTTTCACACTCAATTTCCTCAGTCTGTATTTCTACATAACGATTATGTTAGACATTTGTAACAACTGCATAAATTCTGCATTAACAAACAGACATTTCAGTCGTTTATAGGACTGCTAATATTTTAGCCTATGAAATCATTATGTAAATTAAACTAATTTCCACAGCAGCCATTTGACTTCAAACAGCTGCACAAATCAGGATTTTTCCTGTTCTAAAGAAATCTGCATACCATTGTGTTTTGTATCACAGTTATACAGCACCAGTATTGTCCTTTACTGGAACAAAACAGACCTTGAAGCCATGGTCCATATTTTAGGCGCTACTGTGATGCTCACCTTACCATCTGTTCACATTAATCTCATGAACAGATCTACTCAAAAGCATGCCAAATACAGTCATACTTACAGTAAAAACGTATTCGTAATAGGAGGCAGAAAGAAGCACTTCATCACTAGAAATGGTTCAGTTCTGCATAGGTCTACAATTTGTCAGCTTTAAGCTTGTATTACCATAATTGTTAGTCTTTTTTTCTTCTGAAAACTAGAAGATAATCATGCTACGCCATTAGCTCAGTGGCTTTTCTGACCAAGTTCCCCCAGAGATGCAGAGCCAGTCTCAGCCTGTCTGTTTCCTTCTCCTTCCCACCACCCACCACAGCAGACCAGCAGAACAAGCTATATCTTTGGAAGGAATATTAAAATACTATTACTTAAATTATATGGTTGAAATAAAGATAAGGAGTCTGGTGGATTCTCAACATCAAAATGACGGAGAAAGACAAAAGGATTTGCACAGCAGGGAAGAGGAAGCGAGGAAAAAAGAGGGCTTCTGTCCTCCCAGCCCTTTAGAAGCCACAGCTCCTCTTGCCCTCTGAACACCCTTAGCTGTCTGTCTCGTTCAGAATTCACTCTGCAGTCATTATGAAACTGGATTTTATCTGTACCTCAAAAGTGTAGACTCACTTCTCATTACATGCATTCTGAGGTTATAAAAATTGTGGTTGCAGATGGAAAAATTGGGAGAAATAGATAATTCATTGAATATACAGGAATTGAAAGATAAGGAGGAACCAAAAAGCTCAGTGAAAGATGGTTCATTTTCATGCAACAGTTATCAGTTATTAGTCTATTATCTGTTAAAAAAACTCAGTAAAGTAATTTTTAATTGAAGAGCAAGACATATGGTAGAAAAGTATGACTAAGCAGAGACCTATATATGGGCATAAGCATGTGTTAAACCTTGGTTATATTTGGCAGAAGCATAGATTTCAGCACCTCACACTTAGCCAGATGGATGAACACAAGCAGGTACAGATTAGAAAGCAGGACAGTATCATGCCAAAGTCACATTCAGGGATCATACAAATACAAATAGGCATGATGAAAATTCCTTGTCTTTAGATGAAAAAGTAGCTCTCCGTGTTCACTAAAGTTTCTGATATTTGATATTGCTTCTGATGGATTCTCAAAACTTTGTACCAGCCTGATTTTCTAATTACAGAATAACAAATTGATGAGCGTATCTAACAGGAAAATGACTTTCTGCAACAGCAGGTCATTCAAAAACAATAATTGGCATTTAGGAAATACAGTTACTAAAATGGATTTAATAAACAGAAAGTGCTTGGATTATTATCCTAAATTAAAGTAATGAGAAGATGAAGATAACGTTAACAGAATTAGTTGTTTTCCATAAATGGAAATCTACTGTTTCAGTCATGGGATCAGATATTAGTGTTTTACACTAGAATTCATTTGATGGAGACAAAAAGGTCAGGAGCAATTTTTAAGAATGGAAAGTAAACCTAAAACATATCACAGCAGTTTTTTCCCACCCAGATATTAAACTTCTCCACCTATGGTGGCCTATAATCAGTACTGATTTTTTTCTTTTTTTGCTAACTTCTGTTGCTGTGACGATATTTTCTGCTTATATATTGCAGGTACTTTCAACAACTGTCTTTCAAAATTTGGTTTTGGTTTTTGGCCTTATTAAGTGATAAACACTTGTCAACACATAATGTACAGAAAAGGTAAGCATTAAAACCATCAGCCAAACATTATTCTTCCTATTGCACTCATTTTGTTTCAAACCTCTGTTAATCAGTGAATTACCAAATGGTAAGAAGACGGATGCTTAATAATTGACTAACTCCCTCAATCCACTCATATAGGTGTGTAATTAATGGCAATTATGTTGAATCCTTTTGTAACTTAAAGATTTGTCCTGCAGGTCTATGCACAGTATTAACCAGCGTAATTGTGGATTTGGCCAGTTTCAAATCCTTTTCAAAGCACCACATACTGTACAGATCTGTCTATAACTTATGCAGTAGGATTCCTGTATTTGCAGAAGCCCTACTACAGTCAGACCACTTCAACTAGTTTTAAGGTAGGGTACAGTGCAATCTCCCATCTCGCTTTTGATGTTAAAGGTGAATTTGAGATTATTTTACATAGCCACAAATGTGCAACAGTTTATTCAATTAATAATACACTGTGTAATACACCAAGAAAATCTGGAGGTGATGATGACTGGCAAGCAGACACTTTGAACCACTGTGACCTAGGTTACTTTTAATTTTGCATAGTAAGGAAAATCCTTTAGTTTTGGAAAAGATAATTTTATTCATAACACTACTAATCAAGACACTAACAAGACACCGTACAATAGGAAAAATAAGCCTCTGTTTCAATAATTTACTTTTCGACTATGACAAGATATGTTACATGAACAAGTCACAAATAAAGAAGATAAAACCATAGCAAATTAAGCAAATTACGTGTAACAAAATGAACTTTGTATTTGGTATGTGTTATTGCTTTTCTTGAGATTTCTTGTAAAGAGACAAGATTTGAACTCTGCGTATTACTTAGGAAGAAACAAGAAGTGCCTGTCAACTTCACATTTCACCCTGTCTTGGAAAAGAAAAAAGGGAGTTAAATCTAGTAAACAGGAAAGAGTTTCTTATCCAACACCTCAACACATTTTGACAGGAAACTGCACATTTGCCATTATGAACAAAGAGACAAAAATCACCCTAATAGTTATCAGTTAGAAAAGGGTAAAAAGGGCTGACATACTAAATATTGCACTTGGACTTTACAGATGCAGTTTAAATTGTATCAGTGCCAGGCCAAAAAACAAGCAATCGCAAACTCTGAGTTTGTGTTCATCTATTTCCCTTTCTCAGTCAACAGAACTAGCCTACATTACAACCGACAGGTTCAAAAATTTTGTATGTAAAGAGCAAGTCTTAGACTTCATAGCACAGCTATACAGCCATGCCAAAAAGGATGACATATTTGTGGCAGGTTTTTAAGGCCCCTGAACAGAGCTTTCTAAACCATATTCATGAAATGAATGCTGCATAACATATTTCTAAACTGGGCCTGTACCTATTTCAGGGGCCTCAAACAGGTCAACAGACAAGGCCACATTAAAACTACTTCCACATCATCTATCTTTATCCATTTGGCTAGCAAACACAATTGCAATTGAGAAGGTTGATGACTCAAAATATTTCATTTAGAAACAGTACTCACTCCAAACAATTTTAGAAAGTAATCTATATAACAAAATAAAGGTCAAGTGACAATTAGTATTACATGCAATGTATAATGTTATATTTTAACCGAGGGGACTAAAATAGACTTGATTTATCTGTGATAGCTTTTCTCAATATATCAAATTGCATGAATAGAAGAATAATTACAATGAGCAGGACCAGGCCCCAAAAGGGTCACTGTGCAAAGCCTTCTACAATGGCAGGTCTGTCTTTGCCCAAAGAGCTTACAATGCAAACGCTATTATTCTTTGCAAATGAAATATAGAGAAGAAGGGGAAACAGAAAAGAAAAAAAAAAAAAGGATTTAGATTGCTAAGAAGGACTCTCGGCTAAGATGCTTTAAATATTCTGTGGTAGCTTCCAGAAATGCTAAGATCAAACTGATTCAATGTAGCACCTGTCAGTGAAGGTATTTCGCTCCTGAGTCTATAAAACAGACTACAATGATTCAAACATTTGTTTGAACTGTGTCCCAAACTATGTCCACAGGTATGCATGGCTGATGATAGCTTTTTACTCTTCAAGCCTGGCAAGCAGCATACAAATGATTAACTGAAGTTAGCAATCTACATTTGCCACTGTCTCTTTTAAATATCCTGCTCCAAACCAACGTGAGAAGCTATCTGAAGTGCTAAGACAGTACCATTTGCTGCTGCAAAGGGACTATCATTAGCTCGTAAATTGTTTTAATTTGTTTTATTAGCCTCAACAAAAAGCAGGTCACCTGAAATATTTCTTGCCTGCTTTGATACCTCAATTACTTTCTCCTTAGGATCATTACAGACAGCATGTACAGGGACATCTATTGCCTAATTGTGAGATCCAGCTTTTATAACCTCTGCTATTCAGACTAGAATTTTCCATGCTGGGTGTCTATTAAAAGCTGAATTTTTTTTTTAAAGTTTCCAATTAAAATTGCTCAACTATTATTGGAAACTAGGTAGAGGTAGCATATATTATTCTGCCAATACTATGAAGTTCTTACAATTACTTCATTGAGAGATTTTAATAACCCTGTCTTTTGAACCAAAACCTTCAAATCTGCCCAGACATTAAATTTCTATGAAGTTATAGTTTCTTCTGAGTCCACAAAAACCTATTTAAATGCTGCAAAGTGACAAACCTTTGAAGACCGCTTTTTGCTTGTACTCTGTTGAGGTCAGCTACTTCATGACAATCTTGTTTATACTGAGCATATTCATTCCTCCCACAGAGTCAGCACGGTTCATGTACTCCCAAAGGAAAACTGGGTATGTTTACCACCTTGACTCATTCTCCTAATTAAAATAATCATGCTAGAAACTGAACTTCCAGTCCTTGATTCAACATTTTCTGTGAATCCTACACTGAAGGCTATGTGTGTCACGCTAGGCAATTGCTTCAAGGCTATCAAGCATGCAAGCTTCTTTCTGCAATTGCTCCCCATGTTTGGTATTAGATGATGCAGAGGTTCAGCACAAGAACCAAAACCAGGCAGAATGTCTCTCCTGTACTTTTAACAGCTCCACCAAAGGCATCTAGGGAATCAGAGTAAACACCACTAGCTGGTCTTGCTGGGAGCTGAAAACAGAAGCAGACTAGAAAATAATGCAGGGTAAAGGAGGGGAGACAACAGAAAAACAGGATGAGACATACACAGAAAATTGTATTTCCAACTCTACATATCTCTTTTCAGAACGGATATGTCACCAATTACCAGCAAAAGCTGCTAGCAAAGTTCATGTCTCAGCCCTCTCTGCTGTTGCTTATACAAAGCCTAACACTAGCTTGCTACTACTAAGTAGTTTGATATTCTTTCAATCAAATAAAAGACAGCAACTAGAACATCAGCTTGTATTTGCATGTACTTTCTGTTTTTCCATAATCCTTCCATACACAATAACTTTCTTTTTTGGTGAAAAAAATCAGCTAGTTTCATTTCAATGCCTGTTTTGCTCTCCTTGTTAATTAACTGTGGTGTATAAAGTAAAATAAACAAAGGGAGACGTCACTGTATCTCCCCATTATTTCAAATGCTAATGTATATTTAACTGATTAGCCCATTCACTTAGACAACTATGTTATTAAAATAATTCTTTTAAAAGAATGTATTTTTCATTTGTGTCTTAAATAATGAAAGCATTGTTATTCTGAGTCTCTTTCTTAACAGTGTGCGGTTTATTTCAATTTTAGAAACCACCTGATTTTGCTGAAATGTCATTTTTGGGATCAGACTTCATCTTTCTTTCTTCCCCGCACCAATCTGAAAATTACATCTTTCCAAAATACCTTACATTTTTTCATCACTGCAGAGGTTCCTGCTTATTAAAAAATGCACTGCCCCAGCAGTTTCATTCTGTTTTGTGGGAGTTTCCCCACATCTCTAACCATTTCCCTTAACATTCATTCCTAGGCAATTCTTCAGACATTTTCAGGTTGCATCTGCACAGGATGATGGCATGTCAAGATTAATCCAGAGCTGCAATACTAACTACACACACCATCTGTAAAGGATTTTGTTATCTTTTGAAAAGAACACACTTTCTTGCTTGCAGGTTTGATTGATGGGAGGTTGTTTCCTTTTACAAGGAAAACAATAATCAGATCTCAGACTAGGAACAACCACTGCTCATATCAGAGGCACTTCATTTGGCAGTGTTCCAGAAACTTGAGATGCAAATTAATTAACAATACTGTGATGGCATGATCAAATCAGAGCATTTCATTTCACTGTTCCATCAAGAAATTCTTGAAATACACCTACTTTTACTCATACCGTATCTTATTACAACGATCAAAAAGAAAAATAAAACAGATGATTGCTTCTGGAGCTTACAGGGTCTTCTTCACTGGAAGATTTCTGAGGACATGTTAACCATTGCTGACAATGTGTTAATTCTACTTGTACAAACATGTGAGGGACACAGGGGTGAGAGGCTGTCATAGTACACAAAATCTAGCACCCAGAAGTATGTGCCTCTATAACACCATTAATTGATGGTGGAGGTGTACGTGGATTTATGAGCGTATATGTGCTTAATCCACATGACTGACTAAGTATAGACACATCCAGAGAACAAGTAGTTTTGCTTCCCCTGCTTATCGCACTGGACACAAAGCTGCAGGCTGCCTGTCCTTCCTTCTGCAGGCAGGAGTCTTGCACTGAGTACTCAGCAACCCAGTTTCACAGGTTAGATAAAGGATTCTTCTCCCCAGAATGGTGGTTAGAGCACTGGGGTGAACTACACAA
Organism: Steatornis caripensis; assembly: GCA_013398225.1. NCBI lineage: Eukaryota > Metazoa > Chordata > Aves > Caprimulgiformes > Steatornithidae > Steatornis > Steatornis caripensis. Next base: position 113,688 of record VZSC01006075.1, on the reverse strand, counting down.
AGCCACTTTGGCTAAAGTAAAGTAGAGATTGGCTTGCAGGCAACTGTGCTAACTAAGAAGCTACTATGCTGAAGCAGGTATTACCTAATCCTCCAGCTACATACTATCACAGATTTCAGGATCTTTGCAACATAAAGTTATATCATCAGTTATAGTGATCTCCACATGAAGTAAACACACTCAACATTTCAAGTACTTTGTAAGTCTTCTATAATTTCATGCCAGTCTCTCTCTAAAGTCTACCTTTCTTTTTAGAAGTTAATTTTTTCAATGACTTTTAGAGTGACCTACCACTCAGGCTACAGTGGCTGCTTCTTTTGAGGGAAAAAAAAAAAAAAGAAATCCTTATTGTCAGTGCTGTGGCCCAAATTTTGATTTCTTCTAGTATTCCTCACTTTTCACCATCAGTGAGTGTTATATCATACTTTTCTTTTTTTTTCAAGAACTAGAGATTGGCTCACAGAAGCATAAGGGAAAAAACTGCAGCAAGATTAATTCGGCTATACAAGATAGTGCAATTATATAGCTAGCTAGTTTTATGTATTAGTACTCATTCATGTTGCTGGTCTGATTGCTCTTGTGATTCAACTATATTTTGTTTGAGTGGTTGTAATTTTAGGACCTAGAGACATTTCTAATAATTATTTAGGATGTCTTGCCTTGCAGCTATCTGGATGAATTTCTATTGCCATCATGCCACTCAACTCACTAAGTCAGTCTTGCTAGAGTACTTTATAACCTTCCCAATTTAAGTAGCTGAAATGGTGTTCTGTGTTCTGCAAAAATTTTCTACCTCTCCATTCAGCCTCCATTTTCTGGCTAATAATAGCACATTAAGTAACATGAGTCTTAGCAAAGAGCTGAAGTACATTGCACTACTAATATAAAACTTGAACATACATTCTTACTGCCTACTTTCCTTCTGTCAGAAACTGTCCATTTCAGAAACCTTCCTTCTCCCCTAACATCTTTGGTTCTGCCTAAGCTTTTCTACAGAAGAGCTGGAAAAATACTAAAGGAAAGTAACAGACATCCTTTGTGTAAATTTCGCCATCTCCTTTACAGTTCATCTTGGACTAAATTAAATATTTTCTTTCTGATATTTTTCCCCCTGCTATAGCAGTAAACATGAGAAATACTATTGACAGCTTAATTATTACAGAACAGCTTGATTTTTCTTGGAATAGCTGTTAAGATAAGCCTTTCTCCTTACAACAGCCTTTCTCACCGCTCAAGCCTGTTTATAGCAAAAAAGTCTCCTGCTTAGACTGTTCCTACAACGTTAAGACACAGCACGCAAGTTTAAAACTGGAAAAAAAGCTCAAGAGAAGACCTGAAGATTCAGAATGCTCCTAATGTTCCAGAATTTAAGGAAAGGGTGAATATTTTTAAGAATGTTTCATAAACTACAGAAATGTAAATTTAACTCTCCCCACATCAATGACTGTAATCTTATCAGGGATATTACGTGAGTAATATAATTCATTGTTAATATAGTCTTTATTATTGAATATTCTTAGGTAAAGTTTTAAATTTTCACAGCTGAAAACAGAATCTGATAAATATAATAATATGCACTGCTGCCTTTATGAAGTTTACTTTGCACGCCAGTAAAGGCAAAAGTCATGTTGTGGTTACATCTGTGAGGATTTAAAGGTGTAAGTAAATCAGGGTTTGGAGGCAGAATTACTGTCTTTTATTAAGTATAATCATACAGCTGGACTGCTTGCATTTAAGATCTAGGTTTGTGTGCCCAAAAGCCCGCCTTTTTTTTTCTAACTGACAAAAATCATAACCCCTCTTTATAAGTCTTGCCTTCCCGATAGTGGGGGGAAAAAGATCAAAACAAGACTTGGAGCACAGTTCTGAAGAAAAGCTTAGTTTTGGAAATCTAAGCAAACTAGTAGCACACAGCTGAATGTGTTTCCTGGCCATTGGTTACAAGAAAGAAAATAGTACTCCTTGTTAAATGAACGCTGAAAACTAGAAAAAAAGTGGTGCCTTGGTTGCTTCACTTACAAATCGCGGTAGAAGTAGAAAAACTTCCAACACTTTGCCACATGAAACTACAAAATAATTATGTTTTTGAAACATTACTGTTATACTAGGTGTTTCACAGGCTGAAAACAACCTCAAGAAACTGCCAGTCTAATAACAGACAGTGTTCAGAGTGGAAGAAAGAAGAATGCAAAGGAATGTTAACGCAGACGTGCAAATGGACTTAAAATCTATATCTACAGGTGACAATTTAGTAAATTATTTATGTCTATCAGAAAATTCATAGTAGGGATCTGAAAGTACAGGAAAAAAAATGCTTTGCTGAAAAAGGCACGTACAAGGGAGTAGGAGGGAAGATATGGAACATTAGGACTAATAAATGCTAACCTTGAGAATGAATGCCTAGAAAATGATGGCACTCAGAAGAGCTAGTACTGAGAGCTGCTGGCCTTGGCTAAAAGAAAAGCTACAAAACAAAATGGAGAACATGTAACTAAAATAAACTGCTATGAAATATTTTTGCAGGTGTAGAAGAAAAAAAGACAAAATCAGTTAAGAAGTTGTCTGAGGCAATGAGTTTTTCAGATACAATATACCCATGACACTTACCACTTGGTGTAATTTACCATTGAAAAAAAATATATTTTTTAAGTAATTATTTTGTAGTTTCACATATTTTGAATCCCTGTGGGGTTCCTTATTTACTACAGGAAAGAGTGTACTTAACTGTAGAACAACATTATTCTGAGTGCTTAGCTTTAGTGCTAAGTAAATAGATGAGTAAAACCTGACAAAACTATTTATAGATCTGGTTTCTACAGTATTGTAAGCAGTCATGTCCCTTTATAGCACATAAAGTAGGAATGGGATCTAGTGACAATACAAAAGAAACTCTTACTTTGGTTACGCTGGTATTAATTATACAATACAATAGCTCCTAAGAGATCAATAGGTTTGTTATAACTTGGTGAAATATTTGAGTACCTTTTACTACTGAGAAGCATTGCAGAAGTGTAATAATTAAATTAACAAATTAGAAGGACTGCCAAGCACTTAGTATGATCTATGTTTATGGATAAGAGTGAATGAAATTATAAGATTATAAACTAATTTCCCTTTTTAATCTGAGACCACCTGTCATATATGAAAACAAGCATCCTACATGCTTGAAAATTCAGTCCCAAACTGAGCAAGGCACAATGTTGCAGTTTTTCCTGTTGTTGTAAAAAGGTAACAACAAGGTAATTACTACCTGCCAACCTTCCCTATTTCGTTAGTGTCTGTACCTTATTGCGGACATAGTTTACTTCACATTGTTGTCAAAAGATAAGTCACTTTTTCGTAAGTATAGCTCTTGTATGTTTTAAAATAATGTGATCCTAAAATATTGTACATTTTATTAATGTACTGTTGAATGCTGAAAATAAACTTGGTCTTGAAAATACTGTGTTTGACTCCAACGCTTTTTTGTGTTAACTTCATTCTGTAGTTACACATTTGTTTTGGCCATACATATGTGGATTTAACTTCGTTTTTTCTACTCCTGTTTTCATAAATGATTTTAAAAGTTGCATTTAAGAGTTCAGTTAATCAGGAAATTTAAACTTTTATTCACATGCTTTAAAATGACAAGATTCAAAGCGTTAATGGATTTTTGTTTTTTAAATAGAGAATTAAAATAAAGAAAATCCCTAAGAATTCAGAAATATGCTTTTTGGCAACTTGTCTTATAATCTTTTCTATCTCTTCTGCTAAGTTTTCTTGGACACGTTCTCATTCCCAGTCTGAACACACAGCAAGAATAGCACTTGCATAGCAAGTAATGTCTTGGTTATATAACATTGTGCAACGTTTATAATAAAAGTGAAAGTATGTGCAGCAAGATGAACGTGCAGCGGAAACACCTCAAGAAGCAAAAGCAGAAACTATTCACTAGTGAATGGAGGGATGTGTGATGATCAGACCTTTCTGAAAATAACTTGTTGATTCAGATCACAGAGAAACAACTGAGGTCAATTAAGACTGTGCATGAGAAAAGTTAAGTTGATGAAATTAATTTCATGAAGATGGAACATATTTACTGTTATCTTTTAGAAGCGAAAATCCACTCACGTAGCTGGGGCATGGCTGATAAGGTTATGAGACATACATGTTCTCCATTCTCATATTTCTCATTTGAGCAATTTGTTTCTATTCTACTGGTGATTTTGGTGGATGAGGTGCAAACAGTTTACTCCTGCAAATTAAGGTGTCAAGACGTTGTGATGGCTAGTTACTTAACAATTATTGAAAAATAATACCTGTAACAGACATTTCTCTCATTTTTCCCCCTTTTTATATGACATAAACATTCTACCACTTTGTGCCTGTTCCTGTCCTCAAAGATCTTTTCCTAATCCCTCATATGCAGGGCATGAACAATTTCCAGTGCTAGGGAAGAACTTATGAAACATCTTTCCACCAAAAAAAAAAAGGCAAACCATAACTGTGTGGTGGTTTCTCTCCCCCACAGCTCTAATGAGAACATGCAGATCTCTGATTCCAAAGAGTTACTGGTTAGTAGCCTTTTCCCTAGTACATCGACCTTGCATTAGACAAATATGAACCTCCTGCCTGTTCAGAAGTTGGGAAAAGCAGAACGTTTTCTTCCTTCTCTTTCCTATACTTTCCAGGGCAGAATATTGTGGATTTTGCAACAGCAATGATGGGCAAGATTCCAGTAATCCTTTGCATCCATTTTTAATACTCTTTCCCACTGAGCAGGTCCAGCGTACATTACCACTGCCACAGTTACATTTGCTGATAGAGGTTTAATTCTAATTTAATTTCACCAATTACCAAAGACTTTTGCAGCGAGAAACCGGTAACATCAGCTTTTATACGAGTGCCCATTTAGCAGATATTCTTCACCAGAATAAAGAAATTATTACACAAACAGAAGAAGTTATTTCTTAAGTAGCACTTCTTGAACAAGGAGCTCTACTCACCAGGAAGCAAATAAGTGAACTTTTCCATTTTTTAATTACAAGTAAAGTTACTTAGTTCTTAGCTGGCTATCTAATATGCTTTGTAATTGTTTATGCTGTTAAATTGCTCAAAATTTATCAGCTTCAAGTAAATTCCACTATTGCAATCAATTCTCCCAGAAACAAGAAATAAAGTTGCAATACTAGAACTTCCGTAGGTAGTCCTAGTAAATTCCCTATTAGCTCCTGACTTTAAGAGACAGTAATTCATTTCACAAATGAAGATAAAACAACTACAGAACAAATATAGCCTTTAACTTCTTAAGGTGTTGAAGACAGACATCCACTAGGAATGATTATAGCTATTTCATTGAATCGTGTTTTAAATTAAAAAAGAAAAAGCCAAATGAAAGTATACGTTATTTTTTCTATCTCAAAATACTTTACTGTTTCAAGAGTTACTACCATTATACGGTAGCAATTACAAAAGGATCAATAAAAGTAGTAAACAGCAGTCATCCAGTCCTGGTTTTGAATAATCTTGAAATATTGACCTAATATAAAAGGGTGAAGTTAAATCTGCATAAAGGGCTTGGTGTTTTGAAACGGACAAGATAAAATGTTGTAAATCACGTTGTTATCTACATACATGGAGATGAAGCATGTAAACATATAGGGGTTATTCTAGTTTACTGCTCATTGCAATTCTTGAAATGACAAAGTTGTATTTCAGATACAATAAAAACAAGGCAACGGAAAAGGCTGTCTACCACCCTGGAGACATTTTCATACCTGCATCGCTCTTTTCTACCAACTTCAATGAATTTGGGTAGCAGTTACTGTAAATTAAATCCTTCTTATCCAAACCACCACAAAGACAGCTTAAGGTGTTTCCCCTTTTACAAGGGCATTCCTTACTTTGATATCTACGTGATTAGCATGACCGTTTCTGTATTTCAATATCTCTGCAAAACACATGCTGCATATGAAAAGTCATTTGGAATATCTGAAGATAACAATCGCTGATATTTCAGTCTGAATTATTTTATGAATATGCTTCAGGTAACATGTATTATATTTTTATTTCAGTATTATTTTAGAAATGTAAACTAAAACTACATAAAGTTTTGTAGAAAAGCCTAACAAATTATTGAATGAGGTGGGACCAGATTACCACAGAAACTGCCCTTACCTTCTTCAGTCTTACAAAAAATAAACCACCCCACAGTTCATGTGACAAAGCAGCTAGATAAATGCAGATTTAGCTGTCAGGTAGAAATCTGGATATGACTGAGCTCAAAACAAGACGTGGAAAGTAACTCTTCGGTAAAGTTTGCCATCGTAATTGATTCCTTTTAACAAGTGAAAAAGCAGCAATTTTTGGTGATTACATAGGCGCATACTGATAATTTTCTCCCCATTAATTTTAAAAAGGATGTGAACAAAGTCAGCCTCTTCTTTGTGAGCAGATCAAGACTTTTTTTTTTTTTTACATTTTTACAGACTTCAGCTAAATTAGAGATTGGCATTAAACCCAAGAAACTGGACTGATGTTTCTACACTGCTAACAACTGTTAACTGACTTACGACTTCTAACATATTCAGGTAAATGAAAGTGTCAAAATGCATCATGGTTAGCCTTACATGCTAATTCTGCTAAATGCTTTGTTTGGTTTACACAAAATGAAGACTGGGAAGGATATTACTGCACTTTCAAATATATTAGGAAGGAAGATACTGAAAGATAGTAGCAACAGCAGAACAAATAAATAGAAACTTAATATAAACACATTCTATGTAGGTAGGTATGTATGTATAATAATCAGTTGATCATTAATAAATTTAGGCTAAAATGACAGCATGTGATCCTGCAAGAAGAGCATCTGGAACAATTCTCCAATTAAAACACTGGGTACACAAAGTTATAAAAAATACTACATGGTGTGATAGTTTGTAATGGGAGGGTACTAGCTGAAATGATGCAGGATTTATTAATTTATTCTTTCCTCTCTTACCAACTATATGGTCTACAGCAGAAAACTAAGAGAAAACACCTTAAATTCTAAATCTCACCAGGGTAAGTCAAGAAAAACTTCTCATAATTTGAATTATTAAAAAATAAAAAGATTAATAGTACTTTTCCATAAAGCCAACTTTCAGGTGAAAAAATAAAAATCTTCAAAATGCACTGGAAATGTTGACTATAAATTGACTACTCTCTGAATCAAAGACACATCAAATAAAATTCCAAGTGAAATCAGAGACCCAGCTTCACTAGAGGGAGAATTTCTTTCAGGGAGAAACAGGGAGTCAACACAAAACAAAATACACCTTACAGAAGAAGTACGTGTAGAAGTAAGCTATATTTATTTCATTGAGGAAGTACATCTCCATCCTTAGATCAACTCCAAACTTATGAGATTCAAAATGTAAAAAATGTTTTGAAATATTAAAAGCAAGCTAAACAGCATAAATTACTCCAGCTTAAAACATCAAGGAAATACAGTATGTCACTCTGCAACGTTTCTAATGTATTTGTAGAATGGAATACTTCAATAACAATTTTTTAAAAAAAATTAGTTAAAAATGTTAAGTAATAGTAAAAATCAATTTCAAGGTTCTATACCCAGACAACACCTATTCTGGCTACTGACTACAAGAGTACCTTTTAAATTATCACAGCCACAGCATCTTAATCAGTAAATTGGTCTAGGGCAGCATGCAGACTTGACATCTGTTTTCTAAATTTACAGTCTAAACAGGATCACATAAAAAAAAACCTGTTTCACATGGCAAGAACAATTTACACACACGTGAACCACTTAGTATGATGCTTTATACTATCTAATGTGGTACTGCTGCCATTCCAAAACCTCATATAAAAAAAAAATCTCTGAAACATACCTCACAGGACATTCAATGTCCTCTCCGGAGCCAGAAAAATGACTTACATTTAGGTTCTAAATTCTTAACTGCTGTTTCACATTCAACAGAATACTTCTCCAAATTTAGACAAAAAGGAAAGCAAATGGATTATAGGTAAAAAATTCTGTAAATCTGTATTTAATTCCTTTTAGTATCCAATTACCATCTTTTCTATATTTACACTCTCTTTCCATTTGAAGATATATTTTTCTAGAATCTAATTAAGTTTTTGGCAGGAACATTGCCCAGAGCATTCTGGAGTTCTGCAGATTCTAAACACCAGAACTCCTGGCAGAATCTCTATATAGCAGATAAAACCCTAGTAGAACAGGCAAGAAAGAAAAAGCAGTAAAAATGAAATGTCTCTCCTCATCTCTTTCATAACTAATGTTCTTTGAGCTTTCTTTGTCCCATTTGGCCAAAAGCGAACAGCTATAACAGGGCTCGAAGGTACAATTTTGGATGGGTACATGTTTCATCGAAAGAAATCTGAAGTTTCAGCAGTCAATTGCTTCAATTATCTTTTTTCATACAATAAGGAGGATCCTTTGAGAGAAAAAAATATTTTTTTAAAATAAATCATTAAAAAGTTTTAGTATTTCATTACTCAAGTATATAAATTCCATGAGAACAAAACTTTAGTTATAACACCCATTTCCCCAGACTCAACTCCAACGCATGGAAATCTAATAAGCGTTATAGAAATTAAACACTAGAGGCAGGAAATAGAAAAGTTTATGTTAAACCACAAAGAAATGCAAAGGGTTTGTTAAAGAATATGTGACAAGAACTGGAAATATTCTCCGTCTTGGTATCACTTCCACTGTACAAAAGAAAACAGTATTATGAATCACCAGCACGGAGAATGAGTCAATGAATGAACTACTTTGATTTCTCCCAAATAATCTTCTTATAATATCATCCCTCAAAAAGATACAATTACTTAGTATTCATGAGAAAAGAACATCATAAACACTATACATCAAATTATTATGTAATTCCATAAAAGAACTTTACAAAGCCAATATAAGTTCTTCAATAGTAATACAAAGTTATTCTTAAGACACATGTTCTTCATTTGCGCAAATTGTTTTGTAGGGACCATGGAACATCAGTTCCAGAGAAAGCCTAATCCTTAAACAGAATGGGAGAGAATAGGGGACTTTAAGAGGTCTCCAAGTTCATCCTTATGCTCCAAAGCAGGTGCATCTTTACCTACAGCGTTCTTGACTGATGCTTTATGGTATGTTCTTATGCACTGCCAAAGTCAGATGATCTACAACTTCCTCAGGCAATATAAACCAATGCTTTTACTTTACTGTCAAAAATGGTAATCATCTCATGTGTTGTTTTTTCTCCCTAATAACCAACCTAAAAATCCCTCACTCTTATCTAAATATACAGTTTGAAAAGCAAGTCAGCATTCTACACCTGGGATCATTATACTTGAGTTATCTGATTATAAATGGGTGCATTGTTAATTTAACATCTGATTCTTGGAGTTCTATCTGCAAATTAACCTAG
>VZSC01006075.1:91365-101809 GCA_013398225.1 Steatornis caripensis | reverse complement strand
TAAGACCCATACTTACATGTTAAATCACTTTCACTGAAATCCCAACACTACACTCCTTTAGTTATAAACCGTTGACCAAGTCTGGGACTAGGAGTGGATTCAGCCGCACCTAGACTCCTCTGAGAAGGAGTTTAGAAAGCAAGGGGGTCCACTCTGAACCTTGTGACTCAACGGGAGGGCACTCCTTATACCCTTTTCCCTAAACCCTGTATACATCAATCCAACTCGACCCTGACTCAGTTTCCCCTATCCAACCACTGTAAAATCACTTCTCTCTGCGCCGCCATCCCCCGCCAGTCACTGTGACAGTTGCAGCTAAGCACCGCTCTGACCCAATTCCCTTTCACAATCTCTTCACACAGTAAGTAATAGAGTGAATCTTGCCATCGAATTCTGTAAAGTCACGCTTTTTACAAACTCATATTAAAAATCACCTTTCCCTCATATCTTTGGTGGTGATTCTTTGAGCGACCGTTAAACCTTAACCACTCTCCCCCACGACACACCTACAGTTACGAAAAGGATTTTAACCAGCATAACTGAATCCACACTAGAGGGTGCTATTATTTTAATCGTAAAAGGTTTTTACAGTTAACATTGCAGCTTCAGAGCAGTACATCTTACAATGTTTCAGAAATGCCTTGTTGCTATCTAGGATGGCAGACTGCTACCAAATGGGCATTATACTTATGACCACAGACATGATTTTGTGCTGAAATTCAAGTTTTGTCATGTGTTGACCTAGCCAACTGTACATAAAAGAAACCTGCTCCAGTCTCAAGCAGTACCCTGGAACCTATACTTAGTGTTTGAATTAAAATATTTTACCTTCAAAGCAACAAAGCTCATAATAAACACTGGAGAGCCTTTTTTTCCTACCAGCTTCACTCTAGACCACCAGACACATCACTGGAACAGAAGTCTCATTTGAAATCTAGAATTAACTTGTTTATTTTTTGCTATCGTAATTGCACATCAGTGCTTGTATTACACCTTTGAATAAATTAAGCAAAGGATGAGTAATTCTTAGCATCAGAAAAATAATTTGTAAATTGAATACTGATAGATTTGAAACTGCCCAAAATTGTACCAACTCTTCCAAAACAAGAATATGTTGCATGTTGCATTTCTGCTGAAATGGGAATAACTCGCTTCTACTAAATAAAAAGTGAGGTTTGAATATTCAACAGCCTCTGAGAAAAAATAATAAATACCTTCAACACATCTACCCGTCCCTTTATAAACAGATTATCAGTGTTACAGAGTGTCAAATATGGTTCCTCTCACAAGGGACGAATATCTGAGTATCATTTGAACCTATTAAAAAGCTCTTTTCCTAAAAAACTTTTTTGCACATTGCAGTTTCCCTTCCTATGTGATGGTCACTGTTATTCCAATAAAAGTGTGAAGTACATTCTCATAAGTTCCCTTCACTTCTGACAGTTTTGTCTTGTTTAGTAGTAAATCACTGATGTATAAAGAAATGAAAAAGAAAGAACAGAGCAATGTAGAGGGGAAGAAAAGAATAAAAAGGAAAATGCATTTTACAAAATACATACAACTTGAAAGCTTCAAACCGAATTTTGCCTCAGGCTGCGGAATAGTCTTTGCAAGAGCTGGCTTCCATACCAATAATTCTCCATCTTCCTTGATCCATACAAAGCAACATTAAGTAATGTGCTGCCTCATATCTGATCTCCCTAGTGACACTTTGAACTTTCTGTGAACGTCAGCCTTACTGGAAGGTCATAAGTGAATCGTGTGAGTACCCATTTGTCCTTGTCCACATTTTTTGATTATAAAAAATTTTACTGTTGTCCATTCCACCATTCTTCCAATACCAAACCCACTCCAGAATACATACTATAGATCAAGAAAGATCTTGAAGACATAATTTATTTTTTATTTAGCTTTTACTTCCTCAGAGATTTCTGTCTCTCCTAATTGTTGGTTCTATCCAAAGAATAAGGGATTCTACCTTTTCCACAGACAAAAGGAAAAGATTAATAGATGCAATAAAGTGAAGGGAAAGATTTTGGTCTACGACATGGTAAATAACAAGCATGATGCCACAGAAGGACCCTGTGAGAAAATATTGTGCAAGTTAGGGCATATAAATCTGGGTGATCTGAGCTGCACTGAAAGAAAAGAAAGATTTTACTCTAGTTAAGTTCTTTTACAAAGAAGAAAAAAAACCAAGTCAAATCACAAAACAGAGAGGACAAAAACACCTCAGCCAAATGAAATGCATAAATGAGTAAGCCTCAGAAACCGAACACAGATACACTGATGAAGGAGTACTATGTACACTGCGCAGTGGAACGCAGTACACATTTAAATATAAAAAAAATACAAACAAAAAAAACCCACCAAAAAAACCCGCAAAACCATAAAGTTTTAAGAGTTCACAATATTTCTAAGCCTGTTTGATTTCTGGTCTCTCCCTGACTCTCATTCTCTTCCTTCTACTCCTTCCCATCTTCCCCTGCTCCCTACCTCCCTCTGTCTCCTTTTCTGGGAAAAAAACAGACAATGAAAGTGCTTTATTAAGTTGTCAGAAGGATATAAGCACTATTTAAATTATTCAAGTGCATCTACACTTTGAAAAGCTTAGTTTATTTATTCAAGGAAGAAGCCATTAGACAAAACTTGCAAGTAACAAACAGCAAATATTCATATCAGAATACTTAGCAAATCACTTAAATTACAAACCACTCATTTCAAAGATGTATTAAAGATTTTAAAACAATACATTTGTATAAAAATAATGTGTTCTGTTTATTCATAATTCTGTAAATCTAATACGATCTTTTTACAAATATATATTGTGGATTGTTTGCACAGCTGCGGGAACATCTGCAATGGTTAAAATAACTTGTTTATTTTTTTCTGAGAAAACTTACAGAAAATAACATTTTTGTATCTCATATGAAGGTCATCAGGATAACTTTGATAATCAAAACAACTAGACACACACTTAACTGGTATTAGGGTTCAAAGATCCTTGGGTAACAGGAAGAAAGGGAAAAACTACATTTCAGACCCCCTAAGGTCCTATTTCTTGCCCACTTTCACTATTCAACAACATGGGTGGAATGAACACGGGAATGGACAGGTTATGAAAACTGTTGTTGGAGGCAACTAAAACAATTGTTTCAAACCAATTATTTCTAAGATTATCTAAAAATTCGATAACTTCAAAGAAGTGCTTTCCTTTAACATTGTATTGTCTCTCATAGAAAGTTCAGGGTAAGATTCTTTTAGTCCATGTACAAACCAAAGCTCTGAATTTTAATAAAATCTATCACTGAATGTGGATTTTTTATTTAACTATTTATTTACAAGATAAGCAAATATGTTTGTGGCAGATCGATCCTGGCTAGACGCCAGGAGCCCACCAAAGCAGCTCCGGCACTCCCTTCCTCAGCTGGACAGGGGAGAGAAAATACAGCAACATGCTCATGGGTCAAGATAAGGACAGGGAGAGATCGCTCACCAGTTACCATCACAGGCAAAACAGACTCGACTTGGGGAAATTAGTTTAATTTATTACCAATCAAATCAGAGTAGAATAATGAGTAATAAAAGAAAATCTTAAAACCTCTTTCCCCCACCCCTCCTTCTTCCTGGCTTAACTTCGTTTCTGAATTCCTCCCCCCTCCTCCCCGCCAGCAGTGCAGGGGCACAGGGAATGGGGGCTGTGGTCAGTTCGTCACAGGCTGTCTCTGCCGCTCCTTCCTCCTCAGAGGGAGGGCTCCTCACACTCTGCCCCTGCTCCAGCGTGGGTCCCTCCCACGGGGTGCAGTCCCTCAGGAACAGGCTGCTCCACCGTGGGTCCCCATGGGGTCACAAGCCCTGCCAGCAAACCTGCTCCAGCGTGGGCTCCTCTCTCCATGGGGCCATAGGTCCTGCCAGGAGGCTGCTCTAGCGCGGGCTTCCCTTGGGATCACAGCCTCCTTCGGGCATCCACCCGCTCCGGCATGGGGTCCTCCATGGGCGGCAGGTGGAGATCTGCTCCACCGTGGACCTCCATGGGCTGCAGGGGGACAGTCTGCCCCACCATGGTCTGCAGGGACATCTCTGCCCCAGCACCTGGAGCACCTCCTCCCCCTCCTTCTTCACTGACCTCGGTGTCTGCAGAGTTCTTTCTCTCACATATTCTCACTCCTCTCTCTCACTGCAATTCTGCTGCACAGCAACTTTTTCCCTTTTCCCCTTCATAAATACGTTATCCCAGAGACGCTGACACCGTCACTGATGGGCTCAGCCTTGTCCAGCAGTGGGTCCGTCTTGGAGATGGCTGGCATTGGCTCTATCAGACACAGGGGGAACTTCTAGCAGCTTCTCACAGAAACCACTTCTGTAGCCCCTCGGCTACCAAAACCTTGCCATGCAAACCCAATAGAATGTTTTACCATTTTGTAGCAATTCAAATGACATTCCTAAGAAAGGTTTTAAAAACAATAGATCACTTAGCAATTCTCTCTGCCACTCAACCGGAAGCACCATAATAATACTGTAAAATGTTATCGATTAATATTAATTAATTTACTATGCATGATACTGCTAACATGTATAATCTGTACCACCCAAGGAATTTTCTCTTGCGTGCAAGAGTTATGTTGGATATCGTAAGAGCTGCATAATGCATATTTGCATGGAGAAATGCACAACAATTGCATGACTAATGTGAGAAAAGCCTAATAAATGTACCATTTCATAACTGAAATCTTTTCCTCAGAATCAACTTCTAATGCAGTAGGAAAAATGATGTCCTTCAAAACCTGCTGGGTTTATAATAAAAAACATTTGTGCCTGCTACTTATTTTCTTCTAGTCTGTTTTACTTAAATTTGCCCTTAACTTTTCCCCCAAACACTTGAAAATTCTTTATGCACAAACTTTTATCAAGTTTGATTCAGACAGCCGTCTGTGGACAAGCAATCTTGCTCATTTTATTTGATCTGTTTGCATAGCTTCATATATACTGATGTCATCCGGGAAAAAGGGGGAAGTTTCCAAATGGCTGATATAGAATCAACCAGTATCAATAAGTCGATGATTTTACAGCTGTAAACACAGATTTTGATACAGCTTATATCTCACCATTGAAGTATAAAATGCAATTTGTAGACAAGAAGAAGGATATCCCCTGTCTATAGTAACGGAAAGAGCACAACACAAAGACTAGAGAATACTTCTGGGAAGGGAATGCTGAGCTAAGTAGACCTTGGTCTGAGCCAGCATAGTCGTTCTTGTACTCTTAGCTAATGTCACATTGGAAAAAGGTCAGTTCCATACATACATGAAAAAAATACAGTAATGATAAAGTAAGAACGCATGCTTGGAAAGAAACAAAATATTTAAAAATACAAGTTATGTGCAGCACAAAGGGAAAATAGAAGTACGAAGCCTGCATTTCATCTTCCTTTCACTAGCCATTATAGCCATTTCCAAGATCACTTCAAATAATTCTGTACATCGTATTTCTTAAGAGAGCCATAGATTTTGACAAAGGCTGCAATAATTCAAATACTATTATCAGATTACAGCCGCATTAGGGTGCTACGCCCCTCACCACATTGCAAATCTAGCTGCCCATGAAAAAGGGCATGCTCAAGGAAAGCCAGTTGTAGGTGTATTGTCACAAGATTTCACTTTCTGTTCCCATGGCCACTGTTCTTAGCAGCAAATCATCCTGAGCGTTTAGAAGTTACCTCTAAAAGCATTCCACTCTGGTAAAAATACACTGAAATACATAAAGTGTCTTATATTTGGTGAGACTCTGATTCTTCATTTTCAAAACCAAGAAAATGCAGTCATTACTATGACACAGGGATTGGAGTTGTACGACTGCACGCTGTGCTGAGAGGATGCAGCAGTATTTAGAGATGTATTTTACCTGTCACAGTACAAATCTGAGGACCTGAGAGCTACAAGGATGGGTGCAGGCTGAGCTACCAAACCAGAACAGGAATCTATTCCCATGAAGTCAAAGATGTCAGAAAAACATGGAAAAAGCAATCCCATTGTTTCATGCTAGCCATCCAGAAAGAAGAAGAAATCTAACTTGGAAATGCTTTCTTACCTAAAATTTGTCTAATTTACATCTTAATGCACATGTGGCACTAAACCGATACTTTGTTTAGCTTGGAAATCGTTAAAAATATTCAACAGTATAGGCAATTAGAGCTAGTGAAAGACACAACAACCAGCTAATAACCATCCCACTCAAACATATACAGGTTGGCACTGTAAACAAGGACCTGAAGCTGAGTCCATGCCTTCTAGGTAGCCAAGAATGGGTAATACCTGTAAACAATTTGCAAAGGTACGGGCTGGAGTAGACAGTAAATACTCTTTGTTCCCAAAATACATCCTGATGCACTACATTTAGAAATTTTGTTAAAGCGTTTTGGTTTGTATCAACATTACAGCATTATTAAAGTCAGACTGAAGTTTGCCTAATATACTCACTTGCCTAAAAACTTTAAAAAATGTTTAGCTTTTAATTTATTTTTATTTCAACCTAGACATCAAAATAATCCAATATTTCTTTTTTGAAGTTCTGAAGTCGAAGTCAATAATAAAATGCAGCACAGAATAATGTAAATTATATTTGGCAAAAAGAAGTGAGAAATTAAGTCTTCCGAGATTCCAGAGAGAGAAGTTTATTGCCAGAATTAAAGAAAAGAAAAAACCCAGAGATTATATTTTGTATACAAAATAATGTACAGATAAAGATATTTTAGTTTCTTCCTTGAAAACATTGATCCTAAGCACATTCTCCCTTTACCCCTACTTACACTGTCAACAGTGGACATTTTGCAGAAGGTTTCTCCCACAGAGGTTCACAACTATATGCGAGCAGCACATTTCTTTTCTAGGATGTAGGATTACATGTCAGTCAGTATTTGACTAGTCATGCAATGCTAATACTCTCAATAATGAAAGAAAGAAATACTGATTTCAAAGTTACCTGATATTTAGGTACCACTTCAATTAACAGCAGATACTAGTTTTTTAACCTCTTAGAAGTTTTTGAGATTTTCTAGAGACAATGTACGTGACTTTATCCATCACTTAGCTACTGCAGTACTAGAGCTTCAGAAAACAGTATTTCCTCCACACATACTCCGTATTCTGTTCTACGCAGCTTCTCCTTTGATTGAGTGGCAAAGAGAGACAACTGATAAAAGAAAAGTCTTTTCATAAGAGAACTGAGTTCTGGAGGAGGTTACTACAACTGCATTGACATGGGCTATCTTCCGAAGGGAAACAGCTTGCTACTGCATTCTGCCACAGCATGTTCTTTGCCCGTGTTTGTAGGATCCATTTAAAAAAAAAAAAAGAAATATTCAATATCAAAGTATGTACTATGGTATAGGACGAAAGCATATGAAATCCAGTGAAAGCTGTGTTTTCATCTCTGTAGCCTAAAATAAGTACATCTTGTACACACAGAAACATGTATTTTGCATTAGTGTCCTACTCCACAAAGCTAGCTTTACTTTCTATTTATTGGTATTGTCATAATATGAAAAATAAATACCATTTGTTAGGAAAGCAGTTGTTACACAAAATTAACAGACATATTCTGCTTCAGGGCATGAATACAATAAAATTGTCAGACATTAATAATGTAGACAGAGCATTTTCCTGGGAAAATGAGGATCCAATGGAACAACAGATAAATCATACCCAACTGCTCACTGTTTGTTGTTTCACAATCTGTTGTACTTTAACGAACATGACTAGTACAAGTCTGTTACAGCCATAAAAAAACATTAGCAGAAATTAATATGTAAATTACTGTACTGCTTGTGTGGGATGACATTTCATTAATTTAAATTCACTGACATAACTGTGTAATCTAAATTTATGAGGTTTTCAACTGCTACTCCATGGAGAATTTTGCATTTATTGAATTTTGCTTTTGAAGCATTTTATACATTAAATAATATTTGCATGGCAGTAATGTACACGAATAGTTTGGAATTTAATATATAAAATATATACCAGGCATTTTGCCCAGAGAAGACATATAACCTAGAGAGCAAAAAAAAATGCACATAGGTATTTCCTTTTAAAACTTTTTTAGACAGCAATGAAAATAAATTATTGGAAGAGGCAACAAAAGCAGTTTCTGAAGTTCACAGTAAAGTAAATACTGTTCATAATTATTTTGTTGAAACAAACGCAAATTTATTCTTGTTAATGAGGGGTTTATGATGCATAGAAATTCTTGTGTCACCCATAGGAGTTTAAGAATAAAAAAGCTGTCTGAAGGACACCTAAATTTGAACACGAAGTTTTATCAATATATAGGGCTGCTTGAAGATTGAAGCTTCAATGTCAAGTTTTGGAAAAAGTCAGTAAGAAAAGAAACTATAAAATTCTTTACCATTCAACACTTTTCTTTAACTAACATCTGGACACAAAGATAGTAACTGCTTATCATAATCTTGGCTTTAATATCCTCTAGTTTCCTAGACGTAAAATGAGGTACCTAAATAACACGCCATCAAAATGTTTCTGAAGCAAATACTGCCAATACATTTGTTTGCTTCGTGAAGAAAACACAGCAAATACTACAGAAAAGAAATTAAACTTACTAAAAATACAACAAAACATCTACTCGATTATGAAGATCTAATTTTAGAAATGTAAAAATTTCAGGGTTAAAAAATATTTCTATGACCAAAAAGTTTTCTTTTTACTTACTGACAGCATTGTAAATTCCCATTCAAATCCCATTGTGATTTGAAATGTTTCGACATCACCTATTTGCCAGTAGGACATACTACTGGGTTGATTACTTTGCAAATATGCAATTTTAAGCAAGGATTGTTTCATTACTATGCCTCATCGAAGTATTTACCTAGGAGTGTCTATGGTGCAGTTTTACCCCTAGACACTTCAGTCTTTTTCACAAAGAGTCTTGCATCCATAAACAAAATGATTTTTCACATATCATCTAGCCTTTGAATGCAGAAACCCACTTTGGGAGAGGGCTTTTGGGGGTGAGGAAGGGGAAGATTTGGTATCAGATTTGTTTAAGTATGACACAATGAGGAACATATTCCCAGCCAGCAGCGAATGTTTCGCACTTGTCAAATGCTCCTGTCAGCATCCCCTACAGCTCTGTTGACTACCAGGAACACCTGACTGCTCCAAGGTCACTCTGATTGAATGTCACCTTGCAGTGAACACGCTCACACACAATTAGGAGTTCAGTATCATTTTGCAGGGAATTCTGATATTTCTATCACTTTACTTGGAATTTATTAGACAGCATTTTCATATGTTTCATTCCACTGATTTTGTACTAGTGGAATCTTTTTTCTTTTTTTTTTAAATGGAGGTAGAAATATGTTTTATAGTTAAAACATCATCTGGTTTTTGCCTCCTAAAACATTTCCACCTACTTGCTATTTAGGAAGGTAACTCTTCCATGGCAAATACTGCAGAGTCTTAAAAAAAATGCTGTATTTCCTAATATTGAATACACACACAAATCAAACAGCCATCACATGCCCACAGACCTGCATCCAGGTGTAAACTATAACAGCAGGTAAGAACTGCAACAAAAGTATTTGTTTTCACTTGACCTTGGCATGAAAATGAGTGTAATACGTAACTTTGTTCCATTCCCTTGAGTAAATGTAACTTTTATTAGAATCCTATCCTCCGGTTGTTCTGAGATTGAAACCTTCTCTTCGTGTCTGTAACTATAAGTTTTGTAAAACATAGCAAGTATTTGTCAGGAGATACACATTCCTCAGCAGCACTCAACCTACTTAGCAGCCACCTCTTCCTACACTCAAGTTTTCTAGAGAAACATTTCCTTTCTCATGTAAAACTGTTCTTTCCTCCTATCCAAAAATGGAATAACAGATTGCATAGGTCAGAAAAGCAAAGGGGAATGATTCAGCTCTCCGGATGACCAGAGGAATGTTGATGCCACTGCTGTCCCTAACAGAAAAATTCCATTAGTCACTTCAGAAATCAATACATAAATTTTAAAGACTCACTCGCCACAGATCTTGTAAAACTATCTTCTCTGAATTTCTGTAAGCATTGCCTGGTTCCGCACATGCACAGACAAGTTTATGTTTCTACTGAAAAAAGACAAGGCTTTCTGCTGGGAAAAAAAAAAAACCCACCACATCCATCCTAGACTCAGCCAAAACTCAGCTAAAAAGATACCTCAAGCATAAAAATATGTTAAACCTCCCCCATGCATTGTCTGGACTTTTTACTGTTTTCATAGCATTCATAGAATCATAGAATCATAGAATGGTAGGGGTTGGAAGGGACCTCTAGAGATCATCTAGTCCAACCCCCCTGCTAAAGCAGGTTAGCCTAGAGCAGGTTGCACAGGAATGCATCCAGGCGGGTTTTGAATATCTCCAGAGAAGGAGACTCCACAACCTCTCTGGGCA